>NQII01000104.1:25162-83140 GCA_002778355.1 Clitarchus hookeri | reverse complement strand
TTTTTTTGGCTCTTCAGTGTAATTCCGATATCGACGAAAGGTTTAACCTTAAATAAATAATAATGGAAAAGACAAAAAATCGTTTACTAAAAACTGTATAATTAAGGATGGGCTGGGATTCGACCGACAAACTTTGTGAAGCGAATTCTTATGCAAATTCAAATCGATAATACACAGGACATTTTCTACATAAATTGAATATTAAGGGAGATATGAGCCCTTGTAAATCGGTATTCTAACATGCATTATTGCAAAATATAGAAGACGACGTGAAATTAAATTACAATTCTCTAAACTTGGTTTTATGCTATCGGGATCTTCAAGCAAACTCTGATTAATACACCCCGCCCCCCGTAATTAAAATAACACTGGGGACCATTCTCTTTTTTCCGGCAACTTTTTTACCGTCCGGAAGAATGAACGCTTGATGGTGGTTTATTGAGCAGCATGACCTTATTAACAAAAATGGTCCTCCCGTTGTTGCTGTACAGGACTCACCGTTTTCGTGTGAATCGCATACAAAACTTCAGGCGACAGCGAAACCGTCCCAGGCGCGTAGGCTATAAACACTTCCTGTAGGGAATCATATACTGACTGTCGACAGGAACAAACAGGCAGCTTCAGTACAGTAAGCTTATTAATGTAAGGTACTTGATGTTTACAGTAAGTGTTAGAAATGTCCTCCATCATATCGTAGACGCATGTAAATAATATTGCCTATGTGCTAGGCCCTTTATCGTTGCAGTCGAAACTTTGCGTGAGTTTTACACATAAACAGTGGGTCCTTGGTAGTTGCACCAAGATGACCTTTTTTAGCCTGCTTTCCGAAGAAAAGATAGACTTACGCCATTACCCGAATGTCTGTCTGGAGTGTATGTCAACCCTAATAACATGTGAACCTAACGAAATTTCACCAAACTAGGTACACGTTTAGTATTTAGTAATGTCATCAGACTTTTAAGGTTTTATATCACGACAGGTACTCATTTTCAACATAGCTGCAATTTTGGATACTATATTATACCTTGGAAACAGTTTAACCGATTTAAACAACATTTGGTACGTTGACAAAGCACGGTATACGGTATACAATTTAGAAAACGATAATTTTATTAATTCACAATATTGGAAGATAGCGCAAATTGAAAAAATAAAGTTTTTCCTTTATACCTTACGTTTGGTAGGCCAAGGTTTTAAACAACATGAGTTACAAGTATGTCAGAAAACACAGTATTAAAATTTTTCTTGAAAAGCAATTTAATTTATAAAAACATTTTTAAAATTCATTATTCTATAGCACGTATTACTTTCGTAAAATATTTTCCAAAAACAACACGACACCAAATGTATAAAAATTTTAAATATGCTAAATATTCCTTCTCAGCCAATTCCAACTGAGATTAGTTTTTATTTTAAGGAATAAATCTTACTTTAAAAAATTAAAAAAAAAATTGTGAAATGTTTATGTAAATATTTATAAAAAATAGTGACCGAACAATCTTTATTAAGACCGGGGAGGGGGGGCGACGCCCCACTGGCTAGCTGTAAAGTAGAGGGGCTAACCGCCCGCTTGCCCTTCTGTACTTGGAGCCTATAGCTGATGCTGGTAACAAAATAGAACTAAGTGAAGAAACCTACATAACAAAAGCATACAATATATTCAATCTATACAACAATGAAAAATATAGCAGAACAAAGGTGAAATATAATCATCCTCTCAAAATCAGCAGTAAAATTTAAACAAAACACGGCAAAGCAAATAAAAGAAAAATATAAAACAGGTAAAAAAAAACCAACTGTCGTGGTATTCGATACAGAAAGTCAGTCAAATAAATGTACTCTTACAAACATTGACAATATAAAAAAGACAACACAAGATAGCCAAAATCATGTAAAAGAAATATAAGACGCGAGGAATTATGATCCAGTCTTACATGGAATGACACAAACCATCACAACACAATTATAAACGAGAAAAAACAGCAAAAAAAGTAGTCCTGATGTTTCGAGTACTGAGATCAGTGGCATGTGGGGAAGTGTTGCAAGGTTTGCTGGTGCTTACTCAGTGCTGTACATACTGGGTGCACGCAGCAGGGACCAATAACCAGAGTGGGGACGGGAGAATCTTATCGTATTGCGGCCACACACGAGAAAGCAGCGAGGCACCCATTACACCCGTGTGGTGACGTCAACTGCACTACTACGTTTAAGTGGCCGATATGTAAACTAGCAAACGATTAGGTATAGCACAGAGCAAAACACAGCTTACCTTGCAACAGTTCACCACACGCCTCTGACTGAGATCCGTTCCCGTCCGGTCAGTGATATGGGTAGCGTTATTGCCGGCGTGGCTCTGTTCATCCTCAATCATACTGAAAATACACTGAAACTGTTTTTATAATTATGCTCTGGCATTGGAAAATTGACATTTAGTCGTAGTAAACTTATCATACATCTGAATACCCTTCGCGTTCACGTTTGCTTAAACATGTTTTAGTTATTTATTCGATGAACATTGATTCTCCCTTTACGCTCGTCACAGTTCACAACAGTTTGGGTGACAGTTTAAAAAGGGTAGACTAAATGACAAATGAAATGTTTCCGACAAGCCAGTGCTTAACTCGAGCGTTCACCTGTGACCAAGGAACTTGGCTCGTTACCTCGCCAGCGCTGACACCGTAAATCACAGCAGTTTTAACCAACTCGTAATTCAGGAACAAACCGCAAGCCTCTGAGCATAGGCCACATCTTGAAACAATACAGCGTGACGGCTAATGAACCCACACAAACGGAATGAAAAACACATTTAAAAAGTAATTATTCCGAGTTGTTCTTTCATTCTCATTTCCCAATGCCATACTAAGCGTGATTGATCCGGTGGTAGAAAGGTGATGGGTTTGATTCTGACCAACAGTACTGGGCAGGGCCGGATTTAAAGGCGTGGTGGCGCTGGGGCAACGAAGAACTAAAGGCCCTTAATTATTTTTTAACCAGTCATTGACGAAGGTCTTCTCTTTATTCAAGCGCTGAGTATTAAAAAAATTGTTTATACGTCCTGCGTATCATAAACCACCTTCATTCATTTTGGTGCAGTTTACATTCGATCGTGTTTTTAGTTACAATTAGCGCTTGGAAAATTATCGTGCGTAGATTGTATTTGCATAATTATGAAAAACAGTACTATTAATTATGCAACGATAAGTTACTGATATAGCTAATGAGCCTACATTCCTCTACATGGGTGCAAATAATTCTTAATGTAGCTCATAAAATCTTAGAGGTTAGGTAGGACTTGACGTCTCGTTGACAGTAATATTATTAATTAGAAATGGAACCAGAAACATACGCNCTGCGTATCATAAACCACCTTCATTCATTTTGGTGCAGTTTACATTCGATCGTGTTTTTAGTTACAATTAGCGCTTAGAAAATTATCGTGCGTAGATTGTATTTGCATAATTATGAAAAACAGTACTATTAATTATGCAACGATAAGTTACTGATATAGCTAATGAGCCTACATTCCTCTACATGGGTGCAAATAATTCTTAATGTAGCTCATAAAAGNCTAATGAGCCTACATTCCTCTACATGGGTGCAAATAATTCTTAATGTAGCTCATAAAAGCTTAGAGGTTAGGTAGGACTTGACGTCTCGTTGACAGTAATATTATTAATTAGAAATGGAACCAGAAACATACGCAACAGTAGTGAGACAGTGACAAATACACATGTCTTACCTGGGACTAAAAAACCCGTAAAACCATGTACCATAAGCTGGCGTGCAATCAACTACATTACGGAGGTAGGATTCGGAGAAACAACTTCGGATGTAATTACTCTAATGTTTGGAATAATAGGTTTTACTATGATGAAATATTATCAAGGCTGTCATTATGAAGATATGTTTCTGAGCCACTTAAAACACGTAAGTTTACACGGACTTGCGTAGCGCTACTTGTGCTAAGATTGGGTGGAAATCGGTTTGATTAGTTCACGAGGCATGGCAAAAAACTTTGTTTTCTTATTCCGTGCTATCATACAAAATTGACTAAAAAATAGGTTCTGTATACGATACTTCTAAATACACTGTCAGCTAGGGTTGCCAACCGTAATATAATATGTAGTATCGTACTATATTTTGGCCCGGTGTACTATACACTGAGGTGACAAAAGTCATGGGATAGCAATATGCAAATATACAGATAGCAGTAGTATCGCGTACAAAATGTATAATGTGTAGTGCATTGGATGGGCTCTCATTTGTAGTCAAGTGATTCATGTGAAAAGGTTTCTGACGTGATTATGGCCGCACGGCGGGAATTAACAGACTTTGTACGCGGAATGGTAGTTGGGACATTCCATTTCGGAAATGGTTAGGGAATTCAAAATTCCGAGATCCACAGTGTCATGAGTGTGCCGAGAATACCTAATTTCAGGCATAACCTTCCACCATGGACAACGCATTGGCCGATCGATCGCCTGCACTTAATGACCGAGACCAACGACGTGTGCGCAGAATGGTCAGTGTTGACAGACAAGCACCACTGCGTGAAATAACCGCAGGAATCAATGTGGGACGTACGACAGACTTGTCCGTTAGGACAGTGCGGCGAACTTTGGCTGTACTGGGCTATGTCAGCAGAAGACCGAATCGAGTGCCTTTACTAACAGTACGACATCGTCTGCAGCGCCTCTCCTGTGCTCGTGACCATATCGGTTGGACCCTAGACGACTGGAAAACCGTCGCTTGGTCAGATTAGTCCCGATTTCAGTTGGTAAGAGCTGATGGTAGGGTCTCAAGTGTGGCGCAGACCCCACGAATCCATGGACCCAAGTTGTAAACAAGGAACTGTGCAAGTTGGTGGTGGCTCCATAACGGTGTGGGCTGTTTTTACATGGAATGGACTGGGTCCTCTGATCCAACTGAACCGATCATTGACTGGAAAGGGTTATGTTCAGCTACTTGGAGACCACTTGCAGCCATTCATGGACTTCATGTACCCAAACAACGATGGAATTTTTATGGATCACAATGCGCCATGTCACCGGGCCATAACTGTTCGCGATTGGTTTGAAGAACATTCTGGACAATTCCAGCAAATGATTTGGCCACCAAGATCACCCGACATGAATCTCATCGAACATTTATGCGACATAATTGAGAAGTCAGTTCGTGCACAAACTCCTGCACCGGCAACACTTTCGCAATTATGGACGTCTATAGAGGCAGCATGGTTCAATATTTCTGCCGGGGACTTCCAGCGACTTGTTGAGTCCATGCCACGTCGAGTTGCTGCACTTCACCGGGAGAAAGGAGGTCCAACACGATATTAAGAGGTATCCCATGACTTTTGTCGCCTCAGTGTATACTGTTGAAGAAAAATATAGTACGCAAAAATACTATATTTCGGTCGGATCTTACAATGTGCTTCGTGTTGGCCAGTTTTACTATATTAGTTTTAATATTTATTAAATAGCAACACCACTCAGCAAACTTTATGAACGCACCTTACGACTTTGCTTCGACTGACGCGTTGTGCGTGTTTCCGAAGTGAGAACTGTCACTGTCAATGTCAAATGTTTGTTTTTACCGCGTTTTTACTCATCTGTGGTGTGGTTTTGTTTTGGTCACCAAAAACTGCTTAAAAATAAATAAATAAGAATAAATAGTTAAAGTAAACAACGGAAGGCGAAAGTGATAGTGAAAATGCGCTTTTGTTAACACCTACTAAAAAGAGGGAAGTCCATAAAAGAGAAGTAGAGCCAGCCTCACCTTGATAAAAAATTAGCTTTTCATTTACATTAATTAACAATTTGAGTGCAATAAAGCATTTGATACTTTTATTATGAATAATAAATTATTAAAGAGTGCACAAGTGCAAAAAATATAACTTTTGTAAATAAGTAATTAATTTGGTGTTTAATACTTTTTTTTTAAACCTTTTTCCTTAAAATACTATATTTTATTTCAGTGTACCATATTTTTTATATCTTGGTCTGAAAAATATTATATTTACCCCAAAAACAGTTGGCAACCCTACTGTCAGTATACGCAGTTTGGTTGAATTTGGTTAAATTGTTCAAGGGATATGATATTTTTAACAATTAAGTTTACATGCCCTTCCGTAGCACCACTTGTGTGTAAAATTTGGTGGGAGTCAGTTTATTGGTCTTCGAAATATGGCACAATTTTTTTTTCATGTGACGATATTCGTGAATGGAGGACAAAATGGTTATATAATATTAGCACATTTTATGATTGTTGAAGATTCTGCCAGCATATGACATACGAAAACAAAATATTTTCATGGCTGTTTTTTAATATGTGACTACCTCCTTTAAGACATATATATTTATATACCTTGTCACATAAATTTGGTAGGAATTATGTAATGGTTTCCTGAGATAGGACATAGAATCTTAATTTATCATGTGGTGCTATATTCTAAAATGGTGGATAAAAGAGTTTATGAATTAGCTCGCTTGATACTTGCATAGATAAAGCCAGTATACGAGGTTCATTTGTAATCGGTTACATCGTTTCGTAGAGAGCATACTAAGCTAAAATTTTATATAGCCGCCATTCTGAAGACAAGTATCTGGTCACCTTAAAACATATAAATTAATATGTTCTACCATAGTATACAGCTTCTTCGCCAAATTTGATAGTACTTGGCCGATTGTTTCCCGAAATATGACATAAAACTTTATTTTTTCATTTGGCGCTATCTTACAAAATAGCTGAGAAATGAGGCTTTGTTAAAGATGCATTTTAAAGTTGTAATTGGTATTTCCAGCATACAAACTTATGCTGAAATGTGTTCCGTAGTTTCGTAGATATAGCATACTAAGCTAAAGTGATCATATGGCCGCAATTTACATGGTCTGCCGTAGTGCTACTTATTTGCCAAATTAAGTATAAATACGTTGACTTTTTTCCCTGAGATATAATTTTTTTTTTCATTTTTCCAAGTTATGCTATTTTACGTAATGGTGGACAAACGAGACTTTG
The DNA here is from genome assembly GCA_002778355.1 of Clitarchus hookeri. NCBI lineage: Eukaryota > Metazoa > Arthropoda > Insecta > Phasmatodea > Phasmatidae > Clitarchus > Clitarchus hookeri. Next base: position 76,126 of record NQII01000104.1, on the reverse strand, counting down.
TATACACAAATGTTTTATTTGTAATGTATTTTTCCAGAATACAAAGTTAAGTTGAATTTGATTAAATGGTTTCGACGATATAGCATACCAAACTAAAATGTCTATATGGCCGTTATTTCCAAAATAAGTGTCTGACCTTCTTAAAACATACCAGTTTACATCACTTGCCGCAGTATAACCTGTTTGCAACATTTGGTAGGAATCGATCAATTGTTTCCCGGGATATGACATAAAAACTTGATTTATTCATGTGGCGTTATCTTACAAAATGGCGGACAGAAGATGTTCTGTGTAGAAATATTTTACGGTTGTAATAGATACTGCCAGCAAACAAAATTAAATTGAAATTTGTTACACAGTTTCGTAAATTTAACATACTATGCTAAAATGTTTATATGGCCGCCTTTTGAAAATAAGTGTCAGACCCACTCAAAACACACAAATTTAAATGACGTACCGCATTACAACTTGTTTGCCAAATTGGATAAGAATCGTTAAATTGTTTCCCGAGATATGACCTAAAAACTTAATTTCTTCATTTTGGGCTATCTTACAAAATTGCATAAAGAAGTGGCTATGCGTTGGCATATATAATGATTGTAATAAATAATCTCAGCCTACAAAATTTCGTTGAAATTGGCAGAACGGTATGAAAGATAATTCAAATAAACTTAAAATACATGTGTAGCTGCCAATTTGAAAATAAGTGCCGTAGTATTCTAAACTGAATATGTTTACATGGCATTATATTATTATTTACGTTACGAATTTGACGCGAATTGGCGGAATAGTTTCCAAAATTTAACATTAAATATTTATTATTTCATGTAGTGCTATCATCCAAAATGGCGCACCAATAAATATATTCATCTCTAAATTCAATGCTTACATAATTACTGTTAACATAAATAATTTGGTTTAAATATGTTGAATGGTTCCAGAGATATAACATGGCATATTAAAATGTAAAATGGCCACCATTTTCAAAGTAAGCATCCGGCGTTGTTTAAAACTACAAAAGTCATATGTACTTATTCAGTTCTATATGCGTACCGAGTTGAGTGAAATTCGGTTCACGCATTAAAAAGTTTTTACAGACACACACAGAAATTCTGACATGACCGCGCACACACAGGCACACAGGTAGTGACGTGATCTCATAAGCCTTTCTTTCCTTAGGAATATAAACTAAAACCAGTGATTCCATCATTAAGCTCTAAAATGTCTGTTATTGTTTTATAGAAAATTTCGTAGTTTCAACAAATGAATAATTTGCATAAATATAACAATTTCTGGAAGCCCCAGTACTTGAGCCCAGTTGCTCTGTCCTTTATGCGGCCTTGGACTATGGATGGCTTTCTTTAAGTGTTTCTGCATTCCTATTCCAGGCAAATACACATGCGGGTCTTTATCAATCAGAAGAAGATCGAGGAAAGCATCAAGCATAAATAGGCCATTAGATTCATTTTTATTACAACTAAAGCCTTCTTTTTTGGTGCCAAGCGAAAAAAAAAACAGTAAATTACTGATATAACTAAGGAGCCCACTCTCCTCTACATGGGTGCAAATAATTGTTAATGAAGTTCTTGAAAGCCTAGATAGTAGGTAGGCCTCCACATCTCGTTGACAGCAATATCGTTAGAGATGGGGCCAGAAACCTATGCAACGATAGTAAGACAATTACAAATGCACACGTGCCTTACACGGGACTCGAACCCAGAAAAACTGGTACCACAAGCTAGTATGAAATACACTGCTTAACGGAGGTAGGATTTGGAGCAACAACTTAGAGTTTTATTGGTCTAATGTTTCTATTGATAGGTTTTATTAACCTGAAGCATTTACGGGACCATTATTTTGAAAATATGTGCCTGGCCCACTTAAAACACATCATTTTATACAGCCTACCGTAGCGCTACTTGTTTGGTGGAAATCGGTTGATTGGTTCCCGAGATATGCATAAAAACTTTATTTTCCCATTTAACGCTATTATAAAAAAACACCTAAAAATGTCCTTTATACGATGCTTTTATTGGATAATGTCACTATACACTGTTAAGTTGAATATGGTTTAATTGTTTAATAGATATGACAAACTTTTCAAAATAATTTATATGACCACCATTTTAAAAATTAGTTTCAGACCCCACTTAAATTATGCAAGTTTACATGGCCTTCTGTAGCACTACCGGTGAGCGAAATTTGGTGTAAATTAGTTGAATGGTTCCGGAAATACGGAAAAACATTCCATTTTATCACTTGGCAGTATTTTACAAAAATGCTGGCAAAAGAGAATCTATGTACGCATAATTGTTGCTTCTAATGAATATCGTTAGCGAACAAAATTTTGTTGGATTTTGTTGAATGATTTAATATATATCGTAGGAATCTAAATTATTTATATTAATTAACCCAATTTGAAAAAGGCCTGACGCACCTAAAACATGAAAGTTTACGTGGAATACTGTAGCACTACTTGCAAGTAAAATTTGGCGGGAATCGGTTGATTGGTCCTCGAGATTTGATACAAAACCTAAAATTTTTGCATATGGCGATGGTTAGAAATGAAGGACAAAAGGAGTATCTGTATAAACACATTTGATGTATTTACAGATACTAACAGCATACCAAATTAAGTTGGAATTGATTATAGCATACTATGCTCCAATGGCTATACGGCCGCCATTTTGAAAATAACTATCTCACCTGCTTTAAACATACCAGTTTAATCACCTGCCGCGGTACTACTTTTTTGCCAGAATTGGTAGGAATTGGTCAATTTCTTACCGAGATGTAACATAAAAACTTTATTTATTCGTGAATTTCTATCTTATAAAATGGTGGAAAAAGGGGATCTGTGTAAACTAATTTAGTAGGTGTAATATATGTATATTCAACATATTAAGTTAAGTTGGAATTGATTACATGATTTCGATGATACAGCATACTAAACTAAAATAAATATATAACCGCCATTTTGAAGTGTTTGACCTACATACCAGTACACATCACCTGTAGCAGTACTACTTGCTTGCCAAATTTGACAGGAATCAGTCAATTGTTTTCCCGGATATGGCACAAAAACTTTATTTATTTTTGTGGCACTATCTTACAAAATTGCTGACAAAAAGATTATTCGTGTGGACACATGTGATATCGTGTGATATAACATATACCATGCAAAATTAAGTTGGAATTGATTCCATGGTTTCGACAGTATAGCATAATAACCTAAAATATTTATGTACGCCATTTTTAAAAAAAGCATCTGGCCCATTTCAAACTTGCCAGTTTACATTAGCTGCCAAAGTACTACTTGTTTGCCAAATTTGGTATTACATAAAAACTTTATTGTTTCATGTGACATTACTTACAAAATGGCGGACAAAAGATGCTTCATGTAGACGCACTTGATAGTTGTCATATATATATTGACAGCATACAAAATTAAGTTCAAATTTATTTGAATGGTTTTGATGATATAACATTTTGAAAATAATTACCTGATGTGCTTGAAACATACCATTTTACAAATTTGATATAAATCGTTGAATTTGGTTCTCGATAGATGTCATAAAATTTTTATTTATTCGTATGGTACTATCTTACAAAATGTTGGACAAATATGATTTTTGTAGATATAGGAGAGTTGCCTAATGTGGAGAGGGTTTTGTTTAAGAGCTCATAACTTCTTAGGCTCGTAAGTAAATAATATTATACACGGATACATTACTTACAGATATGCGTTCGCCAAATTTGTTTTCATACTGTGGGTTTGTTCTTAAATTGAATTGAGTTTACAATCGTTACTCCCATACTGGGAGCATAGTGGTCCTAATTTGGGGAGGCACTTACTTAACCATAATTTGAGATTTTAGCATGACCGTGATTGGAATCTAGTATTGAGGTTTGTAAAATAAGATACATGTTAACTCATAAGTTACACAACTCGCAAGAAATAATCACTTAATTGCATTTTAATAGTAAAACATAAACTTTTTTTAAAATAAAAATAGAATTTTCTAACAATATGAATGTAATGTTACACAATTACATTTTCTGAGTTGTAATTATTTACGTATTTGGCAAAAATCACACCCGAAGACTTTTCAGATCTAACCCTGCACAATCTGTATGGATCCACCTAAAACATTTGCTGCACCGAATCCGCGATTCTCCCTCATGGTCTTCTGAGAATAGTCCTGCGCAGAACATGCACTCCGCATCACCTTCATCATCAGAAATGTTGATGTCGTCAGACTCTTGAAAAAGGATGTTGCACTCTTCACCAGAATCTGAAGAATCATCTTCAAAATGAACATTTCTACGCTTAGCTTTTTTGGCACTTCTTTAAGTTTTTGGGAAGTCTCCGATGCCTGCTTAAAGGGTGAACTTGTGAATAGTTGTGCTGAGCCACTCCTTGATAATTTGTTTGGTTGTAAAGGCAAAACGGGAATAGGGTTTATATCTTCTGGTTTTAAACGAATTGGGATCTACTGAAGAAACGAACAAGTTGGTGAAACTGGCAGAGCTGAATCACGTGCTGCTGGTTCCCGCAAGCTCTGAGAAGATGAAGCAGTGGGTGAAGCTGGCTGAGCTGAATCATTTGCTGCTAGGTTCCTGCAAGCTCTGAGAAGATGAAGCATTGGGTGAAAAAGGCAGAGCTGATTCACATGCTACTGGTCCCAGTTGAGAATCATCACATAAGCATTGTTAGGAGTGCTGGGTGTTTGTTCGAAGATGGCGAAGTCATGAGGGCGAAAGATGTTTCTATAGCAGGGATAGACACCTCCTCTTTCAAAGCCTTTGACTTCATTTTCAAATGTCGCTGCTCTCAGGCAGGCCCTCTCAAACAGTTCTCCTATTTGATAAATAGTCACCACACATTCTACATTGTTTCTCAACCACTGTTCCACTTCTTGAGAGTAACATGTCTTGAAAGACGAAATGAAACACAGATTTAGAGGCTGCATTTTATGGGTCGAGTGGGGAAGGAGACATACAATGGACAAATAGTTTTCTCTTTCCAGGTTAATGACTGCAATGTTACATGTATGTGTAGTATGACCATCGATAATCAATACCACTGGATCTTATTTGGTTGGTTTAACAGTGTGGATGAAGTGGTGGAACGACTGAGTAAAGATATCCGACTGAATCTAGCCAGATGGATGGCAGGAAAAGTAGTCCCAGGTGGTACCATTATTCAGTTAAAGTTTCATGTATTTCCTTGGAAAAATTATGAGTGGGGGAACATAGTGGCCTGCGGCACTGCAACAAGTCACTACAGTAATCAGGCAAACTCTTTCGGCAGATTGCAGGCTACAACAAATCTGTCGCTTTCCTCTCAAGCCAACAACTTTGGAATGCTTTTGGTGAACGACTGTGAATCCAGTTTCATCACAGTAATAGAGGCGAAATGGTGAAAGTTTAATCAAATCAAATACAGGCTCATATAACTGGAAAAACTTTTCCACCGCTTCAGGCGTAAACGATTTCGCTCTAGCAAATGAGATACGCTTTGGTTGTCTTCATGAAATCATAGGGTTTCGTCGCAAATAATTTATCAGCTATTTACGCCTTGTGGATTCATTTTATTTTGAAAAAGGAGAATTTATCCCATTTAGTTTAGCAAACTGGAATGTCATTCTGCACACATGTTTAAGGGATTACCCAAAGAAACGCTGCTCCATGTCAATATAGTATTCAGCTAAGGCTCTTCCCATGTCTAGAGGCATTGAAGGTTTCCTGCCTAGTTTCGTAGAAACAACTTCTTCTGAGTTTTTTTTATCGTGATTGCTTACATACCTTTCTAATGCTGTCTAAGAAACATTGAATATTCTAGATGCCTTGTAGCTTTTTCTCTGCTCCTCACTGCAACCACTGCGGCCTTCATATTCTCCTCGCTCCATTGAAGCAATCACTTTTTGACATCTGAAAAAGTTTGATTGACTAATATGATACATATTTCCTAATTTTTTGTTTTTTATGACATGGTAGCATTACTTTAGATTTTCTTTAATTTGAAAGTATTAATTATAATATTAGAAAAAATATTGAGATTATATGACTGCATACAAAAAACCACGTTTAACAGGTCTCACGTTATTTTAGGGAAATATACGTGTGCATTAAAAATTACCCAGAAGGCCAAGTAGTAATGTCTTTGTAATTACAAACAATATCATATTTTAGTGACACCACATTATAATTTTAAGAGAGTATACCAAATCTTTCAAATAATACAACTGCATCTTTATGCCCCACAAAATATATTTAAACAATGCCAAACGCTCTACTGTGTTCCTAAAGTCAGATGCTTTTAACAGAGACAAAATTGATCACACATCTGTGATGATATGCCCTCCTGGTGCTATATTTACTAAAATGCTATAGTATTAATGATCGGTATATTGTTATCAAATATTTACGCAATAAAAAATTAAACATTAACAAATCTTAATATGGAGAGCCCCATGTCGGGAACAAGGTTTCTTTCCATATTAAGCTCATTATTATAATAAACATTTTAAATCTTTAAATAGAATTTGTTTGCAGTTTTTTTTAATTCGCCATATGTTACTTTAATACACATTCTTAAACGCGTTGATTATCATATTAATAACAATTTATTTAATCACCTTAGTTTACAACAACGTCCATCTTTATGTGGCTGAAAAAATTTCGTGAAGCACAACATCCAAAAAAACTCCATTTACAGTACAATGGTGGCTATTTCAGTTGGCGAGCAACGCAGAGAACTACACTACAAGCTAGCTCTAGTAGTTCCACATGTCACTGGTAGATTCCAGCATCTCCTTGACCGGGAACTTCACCCCTCCATATTACGAACCCTCCCCATATGAGGCAAGTTTCTTTCAGTTGATGTTTGTAATATCTACTGCCAGCATTCAAACATAAGTTGGAATTGATTACATGATTTTGGCGATATAGCATTCTAAGTTAAAATGGTTACAAGACTGCCATTTTGAAAATAAATGTCTGACGTACTTAAAACGCACATTTTTACAAAATATACCGCAATACTACTTATTTGTCTAATTTATAGGAATTGCTTAATTGTTTCCCGAGATATGACATAAAAACTTTATTTATTCGTGTGGTGCTATCTTACAAAATGGCCGACAAATGTGGCTATCTGTCAGCATATATAATGGTTGTAATGTATACTTTCAGCATACAAAATTTGGTTGAAATTGGTTAAATGGTATGGTAGATATACCAAATAAAGCTAAAATATTTGTATGGCCGCCATTTTGAATATAAGTACCTAATAAAGTTTAATCACTTACTTTTACCTGACCTATCATAGTATTACTTACGTGCTAAATTGGGTGAGAATTTCTTAAATAGTTTTGATATATAATGAAAAATAATTATTTATTCATTTGGTGCTATCTTTTGAAATGGTGGACCAACATCAATATATAACTAAATATTTAATGCTTACGCGATGCTCTGCCAGCATGCAAAATTTAGTTTAAGTAGGTTGAATGGTTCCCGAAATGACATATTACCCTAAATATTAAAATGGCCGCCATTTTTTAAGTAAGTGCCTGGCGTGGTCGTAAACTATAAAATTCAGGTGTCCCTACTGATTACTATATGTGTACCGAGTTTGGTGAAATTAGGTTGACGCGTTCAAAAACTGAAAAGGGGAGACACACACGCTCATACACACACAGACACACAGGCAGGAGTGATCTCATAAGCATTTCTTCCCTTTGGAAAGTATGCTAAAAACTGTGCGCCGTATGGTTTCAGTAAAGAAAAAAATTTCTTTTTACTTTTTGATAGATTTTTGTGGATTTCGCCTCTGTTAAATCCCCTTACGTTGCACCCTCCCGTCACAACGCAAATAGCGGGGAGCAAGTAAGGCGTAACTGTAAACTGAGATGTTGCCCTAATGGCAAAGTCAAGCTATGAAAACGAATGCTCAGATTAGTTCGTAGCATCGTAAGTTTACCTTACTGTCGTCGCCTTCAGAAGAGAAAGGCTGTGGAACAACACTGATTATCAGAATCAATTTATCAGCAGCATTTCCAGGCCTCTCAATGCTACGATCCGGAATTCAGTCCCTATTGAGGAAGACTTCACTCAACGTACTCTCGTTAAAAAAAAGTACAGTATCTCAGGTCAAACACTAAGATTCAGATTATATTCTACATACAACCGATATCATAAAAAACAAATTGAAAATCCTTGCATGCGTACTTACTACCTTCTTTTTGCTTCCTGGCGGGGTAGCCCTTGGATTTTTGTACGAGGAAATTGTGCCGGAAGATGCCGCTGGTCGGCGGGTTTTCATGGAGATCTCCCGTTTCCCCACCCTAACATTCCAGCGCTGCTCCATACTTACCTCGCTTCACCCTCATCGACTCTCAAGACCTCGACGTTAAGAGCCGCCCAAATATCTTCACATCTTTTTGCTGACAGTTATCCTTCCACCCTATGCGAAAACATTTCCATGTATCTGACTAATTTACCAAATTCACTACCAATATTACTGCTGACACACCTACCAGTGTTTGAAATACAATATATGCAGTCATATGCAGGCGCAACAAACTATGAACCAGATGTGGCCAAAAGTGAACAAAATATATATTCAGCTGCAAAGTGATTTGGGTGTCGTAAGTTTCTTCCAAAGTAAATTTCCCAGCTTTTTTTGGTCTAAGGAGACCAGTAGAGACACCGTGCTGTAAGCGTAGAGGAATAATGAAGCGCTCACGTAGAGTTTAAAGCAGAAAATAAGGCCACCATAAAAACTAATATTTACATTCGCGTCAATGAAAAATACGCTAGGAAACGGGGAGTACATATCGTGTCTTTCTCTGAGCACGCCAGTTTACACGGCGCTTTGTATTCTGGCAGTGCTTCAGACAGTTCCTCGAGGGAGCCACTTGTCGCGGGACAAGAGCGTACCGACGAGTGCGTGGGTCCGATAAATCGTTGGTGTCGCACCGGATGAAGCCGATTATGCGAGCCCCGCAAGTCTCAAATGATGAATAGCTCGGCCGACATAAACGTTTGTCTCAAAAACCATCCAACGGATTATAGCAGCCTCTCTGCACCCAGTTGCGCCGTAAATCACTGCTATAGGATTTTTACATGCATGTCGTTGAAGACAATGGTAGGAGTTCAGAGAGTGGGCGACTTAAATGGCACCAGCATCCCTGATTCATGCGTGCAACTGCTCGCAACATGTGCATTACGAAGGCCTTGAGACGTCTGGTGTCAAGGAGCCTGTTATTGGCAGAAGAGAAGAAACTATGCTGATACAGAAAAACATAAACATAAAAAATTATGGAAAGGAACTAAACACACAACAGACAAATATCTAGGAACGTTGTTTGGGCAGGATCAGCATGGACATAGCAGCAGGAGAGTGGTGGCTATTTGGGGGGAGGGGGGAGTTAGAGAACTCTTAATCTTTGTAACAGAGAAGATAAATGAGACAACGGAATTTATAAGTCGAAGAAATTTGTCACATTATTGTATTCTTCATTACGCAAATCTCAATAAATATTTCCCGGGTGAAAATGAAACAAATTAATAAAAACAATAAATACGCGAATGTTAAAACTACATTTATCGCCACTTCTAAAGGTTATTAGTTAACACACTAAACCGCTACACGAAAGTGTGCAATTTTAAAACAAAAGTAAAATTTTAATGTTTTAAATTACAATGGTAACAATAGAAGTGATACGGAAGTAAAATGGGGTCTAGAGATCTGCTATAAGGATGCCAGATCTCCAGGCCATCCTTATAGCAGAGCCATAATGCAACAGATATTGCATTCATAGGCAATGCAACAGATGTTTTCTCAAAAGTTTATATATCACAACGTTTTATTTCTGGTTGTTTCATCTCCTTACATTCTCCTCAAGAGAGTAATTACCTTCGAGTGGGGTCCCCTGGACCCTCCCTGGGATACGGGCCTAATACACAGTATAGAATTTTTTTTGGAGAAACTATTTTACTTCATAATTTTTTTCTAAGTTAGTTCAAAACTAAATTTTTTAGGAATACAATTTATTTAAAACAGATTGTGTTTACATGTGTCTGCATGTCTCCCGCGATAACTTCCAAGACGATCTCCGTAACCGACATTTATAATATATTTTTGCAAGGTTCCAGGTTGTAATCCTGTGTAAGGGATAGGCGATATTATGTAGGTTTTGCTTGCTTGGTCCTGGTTAACAGAAGTACATTAAATCTAGGGCACTAAGAAGACAAAAAAGAAACGTATGAATGGATCTGTCGGTTCCGCTTATACAAAATTCGCATTTATAGCTTCGTCTGGAGGCGTTCCTTCCACACTTTCACTACATTATACTCACAGTTTCTCGGATTATGCTATTTTTAGGTTATTTCTAAACTGTTTTACACGTGGCAGCACACCAGAAGCATAATTTTACAAGTAATTTCTGCCTTTAAATTGAAAAATCCATAAGAACCTTTATTTACCAACATTAGGATATTACACCAAAATATTTTTTGTTATTCTGTGAAATATCACACGAGTATTTTTATCCGACTTGAAAGTCAAAGTTCATTTACTCTTGCAGTATCTAGGCCTATAAGCAACACTAATATGTGAACATATTAGATACACTCATCGCTGTGTTAATTGCTTCTATGAAACTTCTAAGAACGGCGCTGCAATAACGAATACAAGACAGCTGGAGTTGCATAATTTATTTTTGTTCTCAAAGTGCCACATCAGAGCGACGCTACACCAAGAGGGCGGATGGCGTGGGTGGCTAAATGCGTCTAAGTTACAGCCAATGTTTTAGGCCTTGACAAAAGTAAGAGAATTACTGGTAATATTAGTCACAATCCCTAAAATATCGTGTCACATTAGCTGGCGCGTGTACCGGCACTCTTTACAGTCTTTCGGAACTGTAGTCCTATATTTAGTTCTGGAAGTCAGACAGAAAGCTGGCTAGCTAAAGATGCTACAAAATGTAGTAGCGAGCAGATTCAAAAAATGTTCTAACCATATAGAAATTGCCTTAGCCCTTAATATTTTCGACTGTGAGCAAATTAAAGGTCAGCAAAGGTGATCGCCAAGATGCTAAAGCTAAAGCTGCACATTTTAAAACAAGTACTGGCCTAATGAAGTGTCTAATAATTTATGCAAAGAAGAAAATATGGCAAGTTTTGTTTTAGTAGCACTAACATTTCTTAGAAAACTGCTTACTGAGGAGCGAGTTTCCTCGTACATGCGGACGGCTAAATTTCCGTCAGTTGCTACATTTAACTACTGCTTGCAGATATCGGTTTGTTTATCCCACAATATTTAATTACTACAGTGTTCAACAAATATAGTCACGTTATTTTAAGTTAATTGAAGTGTGGCTTAACGCCTCGTTGACAGGGGCAGAGAGACAATCAGAAACGGGGAAAACAGGGAAAACTGAATACTGGATGGCGGGACTGGTAATCGAACCAGAGTCCTTCCGAAAACGAGTCAAGTGTGTTACTGCTGCGCCTCCTCGCTTAATACTATTTTTTTTTATCTCAACTTTTCTATGGCTAGAATAGTGTTTCAATAGTGTTTGTTACACACTTTACATAAACCAATATTTTCTACTCGTTTCATGCATACTTACGCATCCCACCAAGGCGAACCGGGACAGAACAATACTGTCAAAATATTACGCGTGCTATAAATATTATTTTCAGACTACTGTATCTCAAAACACATTACACGAGCTAAAACAGTGAGTGACCCGGCCACGAACAAAACCCAGTCCTTCAGATGTAGCGATCCGGGTCGACATCCCGGGAGGCGGTAACAACTATATTTGGCTAGAGTAATATGATAAAGTATGTTTTGGGCCAAGGGTATGGGGGACCGGAGCACCGAAGCTGTTCATGCTCTGTCACTCCGATCGTCCGGAGGCCATTTTCCCTTCAAAAATTCCCTTTTCCCCTCAAAATCGACTAATTTCCCCTCAAAATGTATCTTTTTCCCCTCAAAATTTTCCCTTTTTCACTTCTAAAAGGCAGAAGCCCCGCCAGTTGCAAAAACAACCCCCTTAAACAACTTTTCAGTCAATTCGAGGGGATTTGGGGGATGATTTTCAAGGGCAGAGCAGTGGTGGCAATATTGGTTTTATAGGCATAGGGTATTCCAAATCAATGCATGGGATCCAAAGCCAGAGTTGACCGGCTGCCATGTTGTGATGTCACCCGACCGCCATATTGGATCCAGGTGACCTTGATCTTTGATCTTGATGCCATGACCATGATCTTGAATGAACTTGAACACAGAAAATCGCAAAATACTCCAAAAACCCCAAAACAAAATAAAAAATTCCAAAAAATTATTTAAAATATAAAAAAAAAATTATTTTTAATTTTTATTTTTAAAAAATATGAAATTAAAATTTCGAATGTTTGGGCTCAGAGGGAGTGGGAGAACAGAACCGAACAGCCATCATGTTATGATGACACCAGGTCACCATATTGGATCCCAGTGATCTTGACCTTGACATTGACCTGAACACCATGCCCATGATCTTGAAAAGGAAAAATCGCAAATTACCCCAAAAATTCAAAGAATGTTTAAAAACTTCCAAAAATTTATTTTAAAAAATACATTTCCGAAGGTTTTTCCAGCACAATGTCCAGCAGACGACTGACCATCCTCCAATCAATCACATTGTCTTAATATTACCCTCCCCTATCAATGTTTCTACCAATGTTTCTCATTGGAATTAGTTGGCAGGCCACCACCCTTCACCCATTTTCATTCTGTCGTATGCAGCCATCCTGGTTTTTTTTTCGTTTGTCATTTGTTATCATTTTCAACACGTAGGTGGCGCTAGTGTATTATTTATCATTTTACCCACCAGGCGAACTGGCGAGTTAGCCACCAGGTGGCAGCCATATTTGTTTATGTTGTTACCATATAGGCGGTGCTGTCGGCACCGTCCATATTAGATTATATTTCCAATACCTAAGTGGTGCCAATTTCTCGATTTAACCACCAGGTGAGCTGCCGAAACAAACATTATCCCATGATCTGTCGTGACATCTTTGATTTCGTTTTTTATCTGAGATACCATCCTTTAATTCTCTATCATGCCTCCTTAATTTTGTCACCACGATTTAATCAGATGTGCTCCACCCACCATCTTACACTGTATTCATGCTCTGCCATTCCACCTCGATTTAGTAGCCTGCTGATTACTCGGTCCCCTCGAACCGCCATCTTGGATTACATAACTTCCACAATCTTTGATTATGCCATAAGGTCTTGACCTTTAACAATCTAAATCCACTTAGTTCGTCATTTGTGATAACTAGAAAAATAAAAGTGGCATATTAGAGCAACACCAGTCATGTAGAAATTAATGCAGGACCCCTCTTCGCCATATGCCGCACTGAAGCAGGTCTGGCCAGGCCCGACTCGACATTCACCCTCCCCTCCCTCCAAATCTCATGGTCAAAATTCTATCACTTCAACCACATAATTCCAAATCTGTTGTTCCGTTTCTAACGTCCTCGCTGTCGACAAGATGTTAAAGCCCAATTACCTACCTACAAAGTCTGTTGCATCCAACCCTTCGAGAATGTATTACAATATTAAAATAAATCTCTTTATTTTTGGGTGCTTCAACATATACCTTTGTTACGATATCATTGATTGTACACATCCAGTTATAGGCCTACCTAGCAAATTTTGAAGTAGTAACTTTCAAATCATTATATTTTGACACATAATTTCATTAATGTTTTGATCATGCCCACTTACAGTACCATCATAAGGTGACAGATCTGAAAACCAAGGCTACCATATTCCCTATATCAGAGCATTTTTTCATTGAAATTATATATATATATATATATATATATATATATATATACATATTTCGGACTACACACATAAAACAGAATCCTTACATTCTCCACGCCATTCACGTAGTGTATTTACAACAGCATGCTCACTTTTCACATATTGGATATAATCTGATTACAGGAAGCTCAAGACAGTCAATGCTAGCAAGTGTCCAACCAGAACCCTTGGCCATATATTCTTCTTCACAACAAAGTTTTTCTTTCAGGGTCTTTACAGCCCCTGGAATGCTATCAACATTGTACAATGCTACGTTCGCAGACTTGAATGCTTGTTGACTAATAGCTTCATTCGAAGGTTGTGGCTTTTTGTAGTTACACTCCAGATAAATCGTACATTTTATGGGACCTTCTTTGATTTATTCTGTTAATTGATTCATTATCCTTTGCTTAATGTGGTCAAGATGTGTACATATATTTTTGTACCTACAAAGATATTCCCAGTCACATAATCTTCTAAAGTTCTCTTGAGTACTGATTGTTTAAGGTAGAATTCATTCGATGTGGTTTCGCCAGCAGCTAGTACAGGATGTTTCTTAGCTGCAGGATCTCTACCTTTGCAGTTCTCGCTATGTCTCTTCAGCTTATCACCTCGTTTGAACAGGTGTTTACACTTTACACATCGTTGCATAGCACATGAAGGACCCTTCACACAAGTAGTTCTTTCATGCTTCCTTGCACCATGGCTGTAGACAAATATCTTTTCACAGTTACAGCAACAAAGCCTTGAAGAAGTTATCGATTGCAGCACTGCTGTAGGTGACCCATCTGAAGAAGTCGATGGTCCTGTCGATGTTATACCTGAAGACGTCGGTGAGTGCACTGCTGTAGGTGACCCGAAGAAGTCGATGACTTTCCCGAAGAAGTCAATGGCGACACTGCTGTAGGTGACTTATCCGAAGAAGACGATGGCACTGTCAGCATCATGCTCTAAGAAGTCGATGGCAGTACTGCTGTAGGTACTATTGCTGGACCCACAACCTCGGTCACCATAATATTTTATACTTGCTTTCACAAGCTAAGACGATGTATCTTTCATGCCAGCTGCTGCCAAACTAAGCCTCTCAGCTGACCCCCAACTTCTAATAATATACCCGTATGCAAGTACTATGGCATCACGTTGACAAAGGACCAATCATATTACACCAATAAGACACTGTGGGGCGAAATACCAGCCAATCACCAAAATACCACATGATTTCAGATAGCCAATCACGTGCAGGCACTGAGACATCACATGCAGGAGTCAGTCTGCCGGAGTCAATCTTTCCGACAATCCTTCGTATGTGGAGCAGGTGGATCGATTGTGGAGCAGGTGGAGCGATTGAACAAGCAAAACCTGCAGTTCCTGTAAGTGGTAGATGACTTATCTGCTTGCTGCTTAGTGTTGCCTTATTCTCCGCGTTTGTTCAGAAAAAGTATAATAATAACAGTTAAGTTTATCCAATTATCATTGGTTGTGTATAAACTATGCACGTCAGATAAGCAATGTGCGCCATTACGGTATTGCCGCCTGGAGTGCGAGACTCGCTTTGATACTAGCAGTGACCTGTGTGCCTTACTGCATGGACTCGTGCAGTAGGTATTATACTGTTTCCTAGCAAAATCAGAGAATAATGCAGCACTATGCAGCAAGCAGATAAGCCATCTACCACTTGCAGGAACTGCAAGATTTGTATGTAAGTTAACTGACAATCGAAAGGTCCTTCATTCAGACAGTAATTAATTTCACATTGAAACCATTAATCGCGTGTGTTGTTTCAGTGTCAAACATTGTCTGTCTGTGGTGTTGATTTCTGAATGGAATGTCATTTACAAACGAAGCAGCATTTGACATGCTAATGATACTAGGGGAATGTCGTCGGAACTGCAGAGCTGCTGCCCATTTGTATGCAGAGAGATACCCACAACGTGTCCATCACTCGTACAATGTCTTCCAGCATCTGGCATGTCGCGTGCGCACAACCGAGCTAGTGCAACCGACACGCAACAAACGTCGTCGCATCAGACGACCTGAGAGAGACGAGATGGCTGTTGATGTACTTGCTTCCATGGTAATTAATCCTCATGGTTCTACACAGAGGATTGCCAGCGAATCAGGATTGTCTCAAAGTACAGTGTGGATCATCCTCGCTGATAATCTTTTACATCCGTACCATCTACAGCTGCACCAATAACTTGGAAATAGTGAATTTCCTAAACGCATTGATTTCTGCAACTGGTACTTGAGCAAGAACAGTGCTTTCAATATCTGAATTTTGTGGACTGATGAGACCACATTCAAGATTGATGGTGATGTTAACATACATAATACCCATTACTGGTCTGCAGTCAACCCAAATTGGCTCTGTCAAGTGGATAACCAGCATGTGTGTTGCCTTAATACTTAGTGTGGCCTTCTCGGACATCGTGTCATAGGACCATATTTCTTTGAAGGGCAACTGAACGGTGCAGAATATGCAGAGTTCCTAGATGATATTTTGTATCAGCTGATAGAAGATGTTCCTCTCGCTCTGAGATTATCACTGTGACTTCAACAGGATGGCTGTCCTGCTCACTTTTCATGCAGAGCTCGGCTAGTTGCTAACATGTTATTCCCGTGACGGTGGATTGGACGAATGGTTACTGTAGTTTGGCCACCACATTCTCCAGACTTGTCCCCAAATTACTTCTTTTTGTGGGGGAGAATTAAAGACATCGTCTACAGCGTGCGTCCAACAACGAGGGAAGACATGAAAGACACAATCATAGCAGCATGTGGATTTCTCAGCCGTGCTGAGGTCCATCGAGCAACCGCGAACGTAAGGACAGCAGAGTCGTGTCTGACACAGAATGGTCGACATTTCGAACAGTTATGAAGAGTGATGTGTGCGAGTGAGCATTCCCAGTTCCCATTTCACAGTAGTTCTCTCACACCATAGCGGTATTTACAGTACGCCAGACGTCCTTTTGATTGTACGTAAACTAGGTATGCATGACGCACAACGCAAACCATATGCTTACATGATTTATTTTATTGTGCATAAACCATGCATGTCAGAAAACAACTGTCTTAATAAATGTTGTTTCTTTTTAGATAATCTATCCAATGATACCATATACGACCCCTGTTCCCATTTTCAATTTCAAAACTCACCCCTATAACCCTACCACTGGTATGTTCGGGGGAATGGAATTACTACCAATCGATGATTCATATATGGTATAGGTATCACAATTTTGTCGCGAACCCCCCAGTGTTGTATTGTTGCCTATTGAAAAATACTTGGATAGTGGACTGCATACAAAACATTAACTCTGTCGACATGTACAAATTTGGAGACAGTTTGCGAACGAATGTAATTTCTATACATATGGGTGGGGAACAAACCGAAGGATTGATAGAAGGGTCGATCTAAGGATTGGGATTGACAGAATGATTGATGTGGATTGCGGAGAAAGATTGCTAAGGATAGGCATTGATCGAAGGATAGGGATTGATCGAAGGATAGGGATTGATAGAAAGGATTGGCGTGGGTTTCTGTGAATTGCAGAGGAGGATTGCTAAGGATTGGGATTGTTCGAACGATTGCGTTTGATCGAAGGATTGGTATTGATCAAAGGATTGGCATGGATTGCAGAGGAGGAAAGCTAAGGATAGGGATTGATAGAAGGATTGGCATGGGTTGCTGTGGATAGTGGATGACGATTGCTAAGAATTGGGATTCATCACAGGATTGCGATTGATTGAAGGATTTGTGTTGATCGAAGGATTGGGATTGATCCAAGAATTGGGATTAATCGAAGGATTGGGATTGATCCAAGAATTGGGATTAATCGAAGGATTGGTGTGGGTTGTTGTGAATTGTGCAGGAGGATTGAGAAGGGTTGGTGTGGATTGGAATGTTGATTGGTGTGGGTAGATGTGGGTTGGTGTGTGGATTGGTGTTTATATTGGTGTGGATTAGTGGTGATTGGTGTGTGGATTCCGGTGTGGGTTGGTATGTATTGGTGTGGATTGCTGATTGCAGTGCTAGTTGCGGTATCGATTGCGGTGCCGATTGCAGTGCTTATTGCTGTGCCGATTTCAATGCTAATTGCGGTATCGATTGCGGTGCTGATTCCGGTTCTGATTGCGGTGCATGTTATGTGGATTGTGGTGCTAATTGATCGAAAGATAGCGATATTGATCTAAATAACAATATCAAAACCAATCTTCAATTAATTTTTTTTGGAATTTTTATGTTTTTTAGAATTTATTTTTGTGTTCAACATTATCTATGTTCATGGGCACAGGGCCAAGGTTACAGTTGATGTCAAGGTCACCCAGATCTAACATGGTGGTCCGAGTCATCAATGCCACCTAGGTGTTGAAAATGTAAACAAATGACAAATAAAAAAAGCAATGTGGTAAGTGGAATGTATTCGACAGAATGAACAATGATGAGGGGAAGAGGAGGGGACTGTTAATACAATGTGATTGATTGAAGATGAGTGAGTCGTCTGCTGGATGTGGTGCTGTGGGGGACCTCTAGAAATGCAAGGTTTTAAAAATTATTTTTTCTAAATAATATTTAATTATATTTTTGTAAATTAAATTTTAGCTATTTGTATTAATTTTTCATAATTTTTGTATAAAATTTTTAATGGATTTTTGATATATTTGAAGGAAAATTTTTGGATTTGCAGCAATTTTTTGGGTAAAGGTCATAGGTCACCAGGGTCGATGTAAAAGGTCAAGGTCACCAACATAGCATTTGTAATCAGTAAAGTAATATGCTCTCCAACTTTAATTATGAATTTATTAGATTTTTCACAATTTGTCTAGTTTTTGTTTTCAAGGTCATTGGGTACAAGATCACTGTAACATGATGGTTGGTGTCATTGATGTAATTTTTGGCATAGGTCAAAGATAATGGGTAGAGGTCATGGTCACCTAGATCAAATATGGTGGCTAATATGGCTAACGCCATGTCTGACTGCGGACTGTGGACCCGGTGTATTGATTTGCATACTCTATGCATATAAAACCAATATGACCACCTCTGTTCTAACCTCGAGAAACAAGCATTCCAAACCCTTCCGATGGATCGAAGAGCGCCTTTCTGAGGATCGTTTTTACATGTGAAATGCTCGGTGCTTTTTTTGAGGGAAAAACTGCTTGCTTTATATAATTTGCAATCAGTATTTTGTGGTGCTTTGTAGAGGTGATCACACAGGTGATCCCAAGCTACTGTCACCACCCCTAGTCTAGTACGCAGCCACAATTTGCTGCCAGGTGTTGGAGTCTGGAGGGTCGGTATAACTGGGGATCCTGGCATAGACAGGCAAAGGACAGACATTGAGCCTAACCATCTACCTCTGTACATTCTATCGCGATTCGCCGCTGGGTGCAGAGGTTTGATGGATGGCAAGGTGTTTGCCTGAACCTGATCTTCCACAGAAGGAGAACACTGCTACACTTCTGCGTTGCCACAAAGAGATCCCTGTAATACTCCTAAATATTCCTTCCTCCAAGTGAGGAGGAGAAAGGAAGGGCAGTCACTGCAGTATGAGAAACACGAGTGTCAACACCAATGGGACCACAGCTCAGGTGATATACAGCAAGCAGAGGTGGGAATCTCTAAAAAAAACCTCCTAAAGTTAGGGTACCAATTAATTATTTTGGGAAAAATCGATTTTTTTTATTCAGCTTTCAGTAACTTTGCGACGGCAGCAAATAGTTTACGTACCGCTTCAATACCAACCATATCTTTTCCAACCGCCTGCAAAGACCCAGGCATCCGCAGCCTGTGGGCTGCTTCTAACCAAACACAATCCCAGGGTGAGTAATCCATATAGACTATACAGTCAAAAGAGATCATGCCAGTAGGGGAAGCTATAACATGAGACCTGTAGAGCCAGTCAATCCCCGTGGACTGTTCTCCCCACCTACTAAAATTCCTGGATAGGACCAGAGGTACAGGATAATTAGCAGTCATGATCCTAGCATACAGACGAAGAGTGTAGTCCACAACAAAAGGGAAATGACTCGACGCCCCTACAAGCTATATCTGGATAGGCATCAACATGACTTAATTTTCAAAACGTAAACATAATTTTTAATTAATACCACAATTTTTAGATTTTTAAAGTAAGACACTCCTGGCAACAACTCTTTCCCAACACAGTATACTCCAAATATTCTATTCTGACCCTCTGTTTATAGCATTTAATCTACTTTTGGACTGATAAAATACCACTGCCTCAAGGCTGCTACTTAAAATTTGTGAACATATTTTTAGTACCATAGTGTAAAACTCTGATCTACCATAAATAACTAAAAATTCTGTTTCAGTATTTCTTTTTTAAGAAAAGGATATACTACTACAGTTTCTTCAAATTGTTGTGTTGAAAATGATAAACCCAAAATTTTCTTGGAAAAATTCAGGATCTTAGAGCTTTGTTGTTGGCAAATGCTTGGTAAATTAAAAAATATTGTGCTTGGGAACAAACAGCAGGACACATCAACATACTTATGTTTCCTGTAGTTTGGAGTGAGTTCATTTCTTATCACAACTTCACTAAAATTCTGCAATACTGAACAAATACCCGAGTAGTGGGCACTTTTATTTTGCAACTGGTCATACAGTATGTCAAGGTGAGGCTTGATACAATTAAAAATAATATTGCCAGAACTGGACATCTTCACCACTCAACATCCAGAGATAACCTGTAGCTGCATTGACTGGTGTGTATTTACCTTCTGAAGCTCTTTTAAGCAATCAATAAGGACATCTGTATTTTTAAAGATTATGTTCACAACCCTGCTATTTTAGTTCTAGGAAGATGGCATGGCACATTATCAAGCACCAATAGTTACCAAGGTGACTTAGTTAAAAAAAAAAATAATAAGTCTATGCCCAAAAGACAAAATGTACATTCCTATACGTTTTTTTAATTATTACCTGCACTCACCCTTTCCTTCTACTCATAAAAGTAGCTCCATCATATGTTGTGCACTGAACTTATTGGAATCATTTATTCAAAACTGTGAAGTTGTTCTAAAATGCACTCTGCTAAACCTTCTGTACTAATGGATGCAATGACTGTACAATACTTTTCAACCTCATGAAAACCCCGTAAATATTATTATGAGTATTATATTATTATAGTAACAGATGAATGAACTTGATTATGAAAGTTTCTTTAAAGTGCACGACTCACTCCAGGTTCATGAAAATAATGTAAGAGTAGGAGTAAGAAAGCTGGAACCAATATTATAAGTTTATTGAGTTTGTTTGAGAAACAAGATTCTGCATAAACTAGCAACAGAATTAAATATTGACTAACTTACAAGATCTCGTAGCCCACGTCTTGCATCAAACATAAACCACCTTTTTAGGCATCACTCGTGAAAATCAAAGGGTTCATTATTCTTTTGAAGAGCTAGTTCAATAATAAAAAATAATAGTCAACAAATAAGCTCATGTCCGACCACCATATTTCTTTATATATTTTTACACTGAATATTTATAACCATGTAGCCATTATTAGTAGGCAGTCCAGGTCTGTCAAATATCGAATCAAAATAAGCATACTAGATGTCAGTTCATACTGTGGGTTGTGCGAGGTGATTCAAGCGAACACCATCAGACACGGCAGTGCATCACAATGGATTGAACCCANTCACACACAGTGCCTTCTCTCTTGTAACAATACTATAACCTGCTGGGTTTTTCAGAGTGGTATTGTCCATCATCACAGCTACAGCACAAATATTTACTCGACAGATTTACAGTATGCAGTCTAATCATTCATGCATTTAAATATATTCTTAGGCTTTTGTTAAGTTTGCTAAAGAATCCCAATAATCCTAGGTAAATACTATGGTTAGGTGAACCTGCTTTTTCATCATGGCCAAATAGAGAAAGTTCAAATTTTCCACAAAATTTTGTACCGTTTTTGTTTTTACTTCCTCATTGTGCTTTTTTGATTTGTATTCTGTAAGTTTCAATCAGTTGTGTAGCAATGTTGGCTTCTGTCAGCATAGCAAAATAAATTCTTAAAATGTTTTGCAGTCTCCAAGTTTCTTAACTATTTTGTTTGAGTGTTTTAAGTCTATTACGGCAATCTCAACCCAAGATTTATCATCACCATACAGCAAACAAGGAAACCATTGAAGTTTTCTTACTTCATATCCACACAACCATTTGTGCTTGTAGTACACATCACAATTAAATTTCCTGTAACATCTCTGTTCTCCACTTGATGAAGACAGACTAATTATTAAGTCCGGAAGAGGCCATCCTTGGTTTTTAATTTTATTTTTCTCGCCCAATGATAACAGAGAAAAAATAATTGCTTGTAAATAAAACACATTTATTCTGTTTATGTTAAACTAAGTTCAAATATAGCAAAAATTACATAGCAATGAAACTCTAATAAACAAATTCTTCATGTCACACCTGGTATTGTAGTACAACTTCAATCACCAACACGAAATCCCACCTATATAAGAACATGTGCTGTGGTGCCAGTTGTATGTCTCACAACTTAGGGGCTGGCAGCCTTGCAGCCCACATGTGCACCAAGTGCAAGAGATACAACCCTGTACTCACCTGTCAGATTCTCCTCCTATTACCAGCCTGCACATGCGCCAGCAAGGTCTGGTGGGCTGCCATAGCCCGACCCAGCCCAGCGCTGTACAAACTACACTTAAAGCATTGCTCAGACTGGGAGGATGGTGCTGGTCGTTGGCAAAGTAGAAAACTAAAAACAATCAAGGGTTTTTATAAAACAGCAGCAGCTGTAACAATTAAAATTGTTTACTGTGATTAACAAAATTAATTGTGGAGTGTAAATGGAAAAAGTTGAAAGTGCCATAAAATGGAAAACTTACTTTTTGTATGGAAAATGTATTACTATGTTCCATTGCCAATGTCGTGGATATGGTTGTATGTGCCAAAGACATCATTAATTACTACATCCGTGGAGAGATTTCACAACCGTTGTTNATGTCGTGGATATGGTTGTATGTGCCAAAGACATCATTAATTACTACATCCGTGGAGAGATTTCACAACCGTTGTTGAGTACCTGCAATTGTGTAATGGAAAACAATGAATGTGCCCGTTAACCAGCAGTGTTTCCTGGAAACCTATGAATGTACCTTACGGCCATGTTGTATCCTTCGTGTATTGGCAGTCAGAGTTTATGAAAACCTGTAATTGATGAGTCTCCAGTCTGTGTGCTTAGTTTGATTATATGTAGTACTCTNATGTCGTGGATATGGTTGTATGTGCCAAAGACATCATTAATTACTACATCCGTGGAGAGATTTCACAACCGTTGTTAAGTACCTGCAATTGTGTAATGGAAAACAATGAATGTGCCCGTTAACCAGCAGTGTTTCCTGGAAACCTATGAATGTACCTTACGGCCATGTTGTATCCTTCGTGTATTGTCAGTCAGAGTTTATGAAAACCTGTAATTGATGAGTCTCCAGTCTGTGTGCTTAGTTTGATTATATGTAGTACTCTAATTGCTTGTGTTTTTTTTCATGGTAAGACTTGTACAAACATAAATAGTGAGTATAAACAGACAAAGAAATCAGCAGAAAATAAATGCAACACTGCTAAAAGAGCAGGAAAGTCATACACAACCTCCGGTGGCAAGCAAGTTTCAGGAAAGACACCATCAGTAGATGCAAATTGTAAATGCCATTATGCATGCAAGAATTTTACACCAGAACATAACTTCCTGAAGCAGCAAGGTACGTACCTATTGAATTGAATGAACATAGAAAATATAAGGAGAAGGCGACATGGCACATATGAAAATCCTCAACAAAGCAAGAGACATGACAATACATAACAATACTGCTGAGGGCCACAGAAAAAAAAGTCCAGTTATGCAGCACAACATTCAGACAATTTTGGTCTGGCGGCCATGAAACTCCAAACGATACAAGGGAAGAAGAAAAGATAGTGTTTTGTTTATGAAGATGGAAGAGGTAAAAGTGCTGGCTCCAATGCACACAAAAGCAAGTTCACAGAAAATTAGAGAAATTTGGTTAGGTGACACATNACAATACTGCTGAGGGCCACAGAAAAAAAAGTCCAGTTATGCAGCACAACATTCAGACAATTTTGGTCTGGCGGCCAGGAAACTCCAAACGATACAAGGGAAGAAGAAAAGATAGTGTTTTGTTTATGAAGATGGAAGAGGTAAAAGTGCTGGCTCCAATGCACACAAAAGCAAGTTAACAGAAAATTAGAGAAATTTGGTTAGGTGACACATAAATGCATTCCCATGTCACGTAAGTGGATGGAAAAAAAGTGCCACGGAATATTAAAGTCCAGATTCAAACATTAATTGCATGTATGTTGCATTCAAAGGAAGCCACCCAAAAGGCTCTATAACTTATCAATGTTATAGACAAATATTTGCAAGTTACTTTCCAAAGTTGAAGTTTGCTTCACCAACCATAGATTCATGTCAAAAATGTGATAAATATTATGTTAAAATATCAGTTTTATCTACTGATGAAGAGAAAACAGATGCAAAACATACATTAGAACTTCATCAGTGAAAAGCCGAATTGGCTCAGTCTACCATGAAGAATAATTTCACACAAAATCTCAACTTCCTGCCAGCAAGACAACAACAGTGTGTATGAACCTGCAATACGTGATGTTCGTTCCAATGTTAACTCACAGTAGCATGTTTTATGCATGCCAGTTGTCAACCTACAACTTGTGTATTCATGTTGCTGACAACAGTACAGGTTACATGTGCATGTGGCATGAAGGCATTGCAAGACATAGGGGGAACCAAATTGCATCGTCTCTCTTCAAGGTCATGATATTAGGTGTCTTAAAAAGAGGATCATAATTTGGTGTGACAACTGCGTTGCACAAAATAAGAATCACATGATCATAATGGCCATTGTGTATCTAGTTTCAAAGAAACTTTTCATGTCCACCGAGCTGAAATATCTCGTTTCTTGTTAGTAGTCACAGCTTCATGTCACGTGCCAGCGACTTTGCAGTAATCGAAAAGCGGTGAAAAATGTGCAAAGCAACGGTTCCTAATGAGCTAGAAGATGATGTTACATCCGCAAGAGTAAACAACTCTTTTCAGTAATTTCAATGGAAAAGGATGACGTCATTGATTTTGCAGGTCTAGCTAATCAATACAGTAACACTATCCCACTGCAAATCAGTAAGGCAACCCACATCAAGATGTCTGCACCAAACCCTTAAATTATCAAGGTAGGAACTACTTTTCGTTTGAATCTTCATGGAGCCACGTCAACATCTTCAACAAAATAAACAAAACACTTACGAGCCTACCTAGTATGGACAACATCCCACATGCAAAGCCAAGAAATACACCACCAAAAAGAGAAGAAAATGATCTACGAACCATGTGTGAATTCCTCCTACCTTCCTACAGGGGCCCTATTCTCTAACTTCAGCTTGTTTAAAGGCAGTCAATGTGATTGTCTCTATCATGAAGAGGGTCATAACGATGGTTTCTCGTAAGCATCTTTATGTGGTATTCTGAAGCCATGTCTTTATTGATATCTTTGTGCAAAGATGTATGTTTGGCAATGCAGCAAGCTATGTTTTGAAATTAATTATATGCTTGTTGAATTATGTTTTTCCATTATTACAGAATGCATTATCACAAATTTTGTTATTATGATAAATTTTTAACTATAAGTGAAATTTTTTCTTAACATATTTTCGAAAAAACTTCCAAAATAAATTTACTTCTGTTTATGGATACAAGATTTTAGATGGTACTAGTTTATTTTGAGTATTACAAGATAGCAGCCGTGATACGTGGCTGAATCAGTCGCTTCGTAGTTATGTTACAGCAAGAGTATCACTAGCAAATTATAATATATACTCCTTAAATGTATTCCAAGATGCAGTTTATTTGTGCGGAAATATACCCGAATATAATATTTATCATATTTACGGCATTTTAAAATTTTTCTTTTCTGCAAGATGTATTTGTAAAATCAACCTCAATTACGTTGGCCATTTTCTTTCAACTTGCATTCATAAAGACACCTTGTTGACCGGTCTTTGTATAAAGCCAGTCGCGAGGCATTCGAAACACGATCATGGAGACATATTGAGTCACAGAATACCATTTTGCCTCGTAAAGATAGTTAAGCGGTAGATGTCTGTTATATAAAGATAGTAAAAAGGTAGAGATTAGTGGCCCTGATCATTCTAAAACACATTCCTTGAGGAAGATGATGAGGATGAAGTAAATGTGAATAGTGGCTGGACGATACACAAAGTAAATGAGTATAATACATTAAGTGTACACTGTCCTTCGTTAGCGTGCATATTAAAGTTTGATATATTTGCTTCACACTTTCAGCGTTCTTCATTCTGATTATGAGAACACTATTAGAGTAAATTTTAGCCTTAATTTGTGTAATATACGTATTTATATACATTATATTTTCAAATTGTTTTCTCAAATGTATTTAGTGCTTTTTATTGTGATAATAAGCACATTTCATTAACAATGTACAAAGGAGAAGCAGTAGAATCATATTTGTGGTCTGTTTGTGGTAATTATCTCTCTTTGTAATTCAATATTATATTATTTCTTTGATAAATGAACATTTAAATATTGTATTTTAGTAGTAAATGTTAATATTATAGGGAATCAGTTATTAAAATATAATGTGTATACTTTTGCTGGCACATTCATTGGCTGTTCGGGAATGGAAACTCTATACATTCATACTTACCTACGTTATAGGTTTGGTATGTTCGTTTTCCATGTTGCTGTTTCTCTTTGCAGTTAATTTTTGAATATTTTTCATTGACATATCAGATTATGTATGTAAATCACTAGTAAATATTGCATATTTTTCGTGCTCATACAGTTGTCACTTACAATATTTTCGTTATCATGTAAAACTAGGTGTTTGACACATTCAGCCTTTTAAATTTACACTCCACAATTAATTACGGAGGGCTGTAACCCTATTGCAATAACCATCCCTGGCCACTGCAAGTGTTTCAATACTGTAAACTGATTATATTTTGCCTATTATGATTGCCAATTACTGATTATCAGTACTTTATCACAGTTTGAACAGATGACAGAAAGTTTGGACTGCTAGAAAAGTAACTCACTTGTATAAAGTGACACCCCTTTTTTCAACTTTTCAAGGGACCAGAAAAAAGTGTTGCAAATTGCAGGAAAATGTAGAATCAGAGTATGCAAAAATGATTCTACTTTAATTACAAACACTTAAACACACTAACAATAAATTTCTTGAATAGTTTTTTTATAATGTAAAAAATGTTGTTAGTACATACTTCACATTAACATATCTTTCACTAAGATTTTCACTTCCCACCCACATATCTTATTTAAATTATGTTTTGTTTACCATTACAACACTTTGTAAAATTGCTACAATTGTAAAATTGATCAATTTTAACCCTTAAAAAATTTAGGAATTGCATGTCAAAGTGAATTTTTTTCTCAGTGAAGACTGCGTTTAAACATCTCCAGCGTAAAATTAAAATGATTTTATATGAAATGTTAATTTTAATCAATATGTAGACATCTTATGAACAAAATGATACTCCAGAAGCATAAACTTTATACGCACTTGCCGCCAAATAGTATGTTTATTAATATAGAGCAGCTGGAGTTTCAATCCAAGGCTCCGCTCAAGTTTCTGAACTTAAAACACATCTCTCATTTTTTTTAATAAATGGTACTGGTTTTTGTTGTTTTTGCTGATCTACCTACACTCTGGTTCAAATTGACATTATTTACAGTGCATATAATGTAATAAAATATTTTATTTCAGGTTGGACGAGTTTGAGAACCAATTTTTACTATAATTGGGTAGTTGGTTTTGACTTAATGTGATAATCACAGATTGAAATTACAGTAATCAGTTTTCATCCAGTAATTGCAATTTCTGATTAATCGGCAGCATTATCGGTGCGTCACTAGTGAATACCAGTTAGCATGATTTTACAAGTATGTTGCATTTACAAAAGTATTCAACAAATCAACCAACGGAAACAAATAGCCGCAGGGAAGTTTTATTACTAAACTGGTGTAACAGTAATGTTTTTTTAAACTTGATCAATCCACATGTTTAGCACTGAATTGCTGTGGACAATATTACTTACTATACAGAATGTGTGATGCCAATGGTACTAAAAAAATTGAGGATTGACTTATCAATTAAAGAGGGACATGGTATACGATGCAATGATCTACATTAAAACTACTTTTTATATGCAACGGAAAACCATTCCTGAAATTTTTTTATTAAACTTGCCTATAGGGGTATCCAAAAATGTTTTAAAACATTCACTACAAAGAAAATCATAAATGAAGGTACTTACTTTTATTAATGTTTAAAAAGTTAACATAGCAATTTCAAAACTGTAAAAACACAGCTATTAGTGAACAGCTCAAGACTTGGGTGTTTATAAGTGATTTCAGAACAAATTTCTTCATATGTTCACCAATACAAACATCAATTAGTTTATTTTCATTCCAAACAATTTATAATAACAAAGTTTTAAATCACACTAATGTAAAACAAATATTATATATGTATTTACAGAATTCAGACATACCAACAAGCAATAATTAATGAATATATAAAAGTTAATTTCTGGAGCACATTATTAATAGCTGCAACATTTCAGTCTATTACAAAAGAAACGAATCACTAATTTAATACTGCCAACTGAATTTTTGGTTAAGAATGGTCAAAATACTTGCCACAAAAAAATTAACTAAATACATTATATGTAGTGACCTGAAAAATTCACGTTATTTTGTGTCTGCAGACTAAACTCCAATATGTTGTATGCTCATTTCAGCCATTCGCTGGCAACGTGTGGGGTATGTCCCAAGGTCACTTTTAGCCAACAGTAAAGACCCTAAAGCTAAGTACCCAATCTCCAGTAAAGCATCACACAGGTTAATAATGCTGTATAGATGCCAATTGCAAATGAAATCACCAATTTCACTCAGGTACTAAATAATAATGTAAATTTGGCACGTCTCTAGTCATACGTTAGCAAATGTGAACCAAAATGTAGCATTAGGAGCCTACGAATTTAACCCAAGACTAGATTGTAATGATGTAAAATTAAAACCTGAAAAATACCCTAAGTTTTCTTACTGTATACATATACACTGGAGAGCCATAAAAACAGGTATAGGCAACATGCTGTTCATTAGAGATCTCCACTGCCTCGCACTCCTATGGATTTGTGGACTGCCCTGCAGGATTCATGGTGTGAATTGCCTTCTGCATACCTTCAGACATTAGTAGAGTCCATGCCGTGTTGTATTGCGGCACTTCTGCGTGCTCGCGGGGGCTCTACACGATATTAGGCAGGTGTACCAGTTTGTTTGGCTCTTCAGTGTACAAATAGTAGGGTTGCCAACTTTTTCAGTCATAAGGACACAAAACATCCAATTCCAATTATTACTAAAAACAGATACAGTATAAATATTACTTGTAATGTGCAAAAATTGTAGGGCCTAGTATAAATTAATCAACACCTTAATTTTGCGTTCTTACAAATTATTCTTCCACTGAGTTAGAGTAGCAGCGTAAACATACCTGCAATTACAGAAAAGGTAAACTACTGACACTGTGTTTATAAACATTCAGTTTATTTTTGAAGAATTCTGAGGTATGGAATAAATGAAGTGCCATCTCATGTTCATATGGGATAATTACTTTCAACCTCAGGATATGGAAAATCCAGTACAATATAGGACAGTTGGCAACACTAACATATATAATGTATTCACGGNATGTATCCTTCCGCAGTATGTAAACAAAACATTGCCATGTGACACCTGTCAAACGTTTTGTAAACAGTGCCATGTGGGAACTGTCAAATATTTTGTAAACAAACAGTGCCTTGTGGGAACTGTCAAATATTTTATTAACAGTGTCCATGTGGGAACTACCAAAATTTATTTTTGAAGAGAAACAATGCCATGTAATCTCAACTGTCATATACTTTAATAAAATTCTCTAAATGTCTAAAAAATGCTAATCAATTTAGCGAAATGTTGTAATACATACAAAAAGGTAGATTGAAGTATATATCGGAACTGTTAATTATATCATTTAATTAAAGTTTACTTATTGTATTAAGATTTATTTACATATTTGGTGTAAGGAAAAAGTTAAATTTTACATAATAAACTTTTGGAAGTAGCACTCAGGTTAAACATTTCACTGTGATAAATGGTACCGTATTTTATCACATATAAGTTGCACATTTTATTAAAAAAAAAAATTTATTGAAAACTCTGGGTGGGACTTATAAGTGAGAAAAATTCCTCCAGCCCCGCACTAACGTTTCATTTACTACGAATTCACGGCCCGCGGTTCGATTTCCAAACTCTTGAGCGAACAAAATCACTTTCATTTTGAAACCTGCGGTGTAGGTACATCTCTGTTCCATCAAGAACTGTCACGCTTCTTCACTGCAACATAAAAACAACACTATGCGGCGGAAAGACGAGTCACGGCTAACATTTGGCACTGAAGAACCAACGCTAATGTGCTGCCATCTCTTGGTCTCCACAAAAAGCTTTCGAAAATAATCGATTATCAGTTGGCGGCGACCAAAATTCGATTCCTTTGCATTCTTTGCGAAGGGAATAACGTAACGGAAATATTCAAATGCCTTTCTATATTTTGCACGTTTATTTGATAAACTGCAGAAATAACAACGCTAATACTAAAATTACATCTTAACCTAGAATTATCTTGTAAGTAGAAATAATGTGTTACGTTAGTTTTATAACCACAATTCAGTCTCTACAATATCCAATATGGCGTGGTTATACTTCTGAAAAAAACGTGCCCAAACGAACAAGATGGAGTGTACGAGTCTGCTGGACAACAACTGAAATTTATTTAATTTCAATTAATAACGGTGAAATCTTTACCCATGAGTGCTACGTAAAAATGTAAATATATAGTTTAGCAATATTAACTTTACAATTACGGCATTAAATTTATACATATTAATATTTAACCTACGAACTATTTCTTTTCAGCTATAACCAACATGTCCCTTCAAAATCCGTTGTTAATTCTTACGGACTTTTAACAAATTATTAAAATTTATTGAAAAAATATACTTAAAACTTAAAACAACCAATTTATACAGTGCTTCAGTGCTAAAAGCAAGATAAAACCTTTTTCCATATACCATTTTTTTTATAACCAATTGAACATGTAACTCCTAGGGTGATTTTTCAAAGGTTCTTTTCAAAAGTATCGAAGATACCGTGAATGGATTATAGTCAAGAATTCAGTAGGAAATTTGGGTTATAAGCTTTTTTTTTTTTTTTGGAAAAATTTTCATAAATGTTACAAGAAATTACTGTAGTCGAGCAGCATTACACTCTGTTATGCATATGTTACCTTAAATAAACTCCAGATATTTGGCTACTATATTTCACTACATTCTACATACTGCACACTTGAATTAAACCGGATCACTAGTCATAATACTTGAATAACCAAAACCACAGGCAAACAGTTTTCACAAAAAAAAAAAAAAAAAAAACCCCCAGTTTACTTTGGCAAATATAGCATGTAATATGGCAAATATGGCAAAAATATAAGTTAACTACAACCACCACGTATGTTAGAATATTTTGAGATCTACTGGTAACAAACCACCATGAAATATAAAAATGTTGTAAGAGGTAACAGTTGGGTGAAAACAGTATCACTAATGACAGAAAACTTCTACATTAATAACCTCTCCCAAAATAAACTAATGTTTAACAATAATATAATTTAAAAATTACAAAGACAAATTTCCTTAAAAATCTTTGAAGCATTTTAGATACAAAATAAAATTTTTAATTTTTACTAAATAGTATTTACACGCAACACAATTCTAATGCTTTTGCATCTCACAAGTGGCAATTCAAAAAGTAAAATTGAAAAAGTTGATATTACATAGTGTCTTAACTCAATTTTTTGTAAAGCTTATAATGGTTTATTTTACAAAAATTCACAAGGAATTACAGTACATACTGAAAAATAAAACACACAAATGTATCATTCACAAAAATTTGTAGCTTACAATTTTTTTTTTCATCTACATGCTGGATAGCATGCAGCAAAAATATGTTAAATTTTGAATTTTTCTAAAAACACAAAGACACTTCTGAAAAAAATTAAAATATTCTGTTATAGCCCAGATCATGTTACACATATTTACAGAACAGGTACAATATCATTATATTTTATTATCACTGTTTTATTAGTCTACTTTAGGATTATTGAAGCCTATGAAATTCAATTTCTTTGTCATGAGATGCTTGCAGAAGGCTTCTTGAAAATTATATCAAAGATAAGTTTGAATTCTTGCCAGTCTCCTTCACTCCCTAAAACTACTTCGAAAGTGCATTGAAGTGGAGTTGATTTCTTGATTTTTAATTAAAGACTAGTTCTTGTACACCACAGAATAAATAGTCTCTCCAGTCAAATGCACTGAACTTAAGACCTTCTCATGTGTAAAATTGCAATTTTGACTGCTGTCTTCTTTATATGCTATAATCTGCTTCTAGGCACATTTCCATCTACAGGCTTGTTGCAATTATATAATTCACTAAGCTATATTGTTTGTAAATGAAATAAAATATTATTCAGCTGGAAACTTAAGATATTTTTTGTGTAGTTATTTTTCTATTCTTATAAAAAATATGTACAAATTTGTACAATCAGTTGCGCACCCAGGGGGTGGGGGCACTTGGAACATGTGCCCTCCCCACCCCCAAAAAAAANCAAATTTGTACAATCAGTTGCGCACCCAGGGGGTGGGGGCACTTGGAACATGTGCCCTCCCCACCCCCAAAAAAAAATTTATTCAAAGTTTCAAAAATGTTGGTAAGGATAATGTGTCAAAGTTTGTCTTCTTTGATGAGATTTANAAAAAAAATTTATTCAAAGTTTCAAAAATGTTGGTAAGGATAATGTGTCAAAGTTTGTCTTCTTTGATGAGATTTAGGTTGCTTGGAAATGAAATTTTAACAATGATATTATTTCATTAGCAAGCCTTGAATCATTTTTTTNGATGAGATTTAGGTTGCTTGGAAATGAAATTTTAACAATGATATTATTTCATTAGCAAGCCTTGAATCATTTTTTTTAATTTACCCCAAAACTTTCTACTGCATTGATATAGTAGTATGAATACTATATTGACCTCCATGTTGCTCTCCATTCCTCATTAACCAATACAATAATGAGTTAACAGCATCCCATAACCACCTCCAGAACAGGCCTGTATGAGAATTTGCCATATCTCATTATAAAGCTGTGCTTTTTGCTTGGTAGCATGTGATTGATCAGTGAGAGATCTTCANGATGAGATTTAGGTTGCTTGGAAATGAAATTTTAACAATGATATTATTTCATTAGCAAGCCTTGAATCATTTTTTTAAATTTACCCCAAAACTTTCTACTGCATTGATATAGTAGTATGAATACTATATTGACCTCCATGTTGCTCTCCATTCCTCATTAACCAATACAATAATGAGTTAACAGCATCCCATAACCACCTCCAGAACAGGCCTGTAAGAGAATTTGCCATATCTCATTATAAAGCTGTGCTTTTTGCTTGGTAGCATGTGATTGATCAGTGAGAGATCTTCATTAGTAACACAATACCTGGTAAGGATGGGATACAATGGTGCTTANATTAGTAACACAATACCTGGTAAGGATGGGATACAATGGTGCTTAGTCC
This sequence comes from Clitarchus hookeri, assembly GCA_002778355.1. NCBI lineage: Eukaryota > Metazoa > Arthropoda > Insecta > Phasmatodea > Phasmatidae > Clitarchus > Clitarchus hookeri. Next base: position 42,449 of record NQII01000104.1, on the reverse strand, counting down.
ATGGGTGGGAAGCTACTTGGATGCCAAGCAAACGTAGCTAAGATTAATCTATAAGTACTCTATGCTATGAAGAAACTATGTCTTACCCGGTGAGTTGAAAGATATTATGTTAAAATACTTTCACAACAGTTCAACTGTTACTGCTAGTTGCTTAAGCCTTCAAGGAAATTTCAGAGTGGGTCAACAAATACGTAAGTTCAGGAACAGTTTTCCTACTGAATACCACAAAGTTCTCCAACTTCTTGACATCACTTTCAACACTAGAAAAAATTTTAAGTACACAGCTTCCCACCCAGCAAAACTCTACAAACTGCACACACTGATCTTGTAGGTACAAGAAATTTTGCAGACAGTGAAATGTCACTGCAGAAAATAAAGAGTCAGTGCAGATGAAGACAAAAACATTTGTAAGAAGTTGATATATAGTTGAGAAAATAGGAGCTAAAATGAATTGTCCACAACTAGCCAAACCTCAGACAAATAGATTTGTAGTGAAAGGGGAGCTGTGGATGAGTATTTTAGATGTACAGCATTCTTGCAATTTATTAATTAACTTCTTTTTATAGCAGAACATTTTTAGGTCTTGTGCATACCCCAGATAAAAATCCTTGTGCATCTGTGTAAAATACATATATGTATACCACATTGGTTGAATAGTAAACGTTCTTACATAGTCTGTCATCTAAGAATTCCACTTTTTGACAGCCAGTGTGGGGTAATGTCATAAATAAAACAGATAATGTCCCATATATAAAATCCTGAATCAGGTGATGTGTGAACAAATGTAGTAAATTACATGTTGACTATTCTTATAGCCCTGTCATCACACAACACACTGACAGGAAAAAGTTCTTAGACAAAATGTTTGTGTTTTATTTTACGTTATAACAAAATTGTTATTAGTGTAAAAATAGTAATATATAGGTGTTACAAATGAAATGCTACTAATAGAGTGTATGTTAATTTCACCCATTTCTCCCCTCCCCATTTGCTCTAGCTAATGTCACTTTGCCTCGTGTATGCTTCATATGAATTTGATGATGCCACAGAACTATAGCAAGGTTTTTCGAATATTTCTACATAAATTTTATGCAATTATTTCAAACGTGAGTTGTTTGAAGCCAGTATGAAGCGAAAAATTGACTTTTAAAAGATGTGATAACACTTAGAGCAGCAGACTGTGCACTGTTCTGCCATCCGTTGGCCAGTACGTTCCAGTGTGCTTCCCAAGCCACATCCTCCCATGAAGAGATTGATTCTCACGTGTAAAATGCAAATATATGAACAAATACCCAGATTTTCCATGAGTTCTGTATATATTTTTAAGTAACATATTTCCATGTACAGCAAATCTGCTTGCTAATAATTTCTATTTGATCAGCTGGCCTTTTCCATGATGGCTCACCATTTTGTGTTTCGTTTTCTCCCTCCCACCCTCTTCAATTGCTACTTGGCGAAAATAAATGTTATTTATTAATTACAAACCATGCATCTTTTGCACTGGAATAATTTTTAAGACAAATAACATTCATGTTAAAGTGATACACTGTCATCCCGGCACAATTGGTGCTGCAGTTGTTTTATAAAAAGTCTCGTTGCTTGTGTTAAATTCAATCTTACCTATGTAATGAGTAGACAGCACTTTCAATCACAAAACACCTCATTATTATATGTTAAAGTGAACTGTCTGATAATTTCACAAAAAACACAAACAATAATTATTACTTAAAGTAAACATTTTGAGAATAGATTCTCTATACCACAAGTTAAACTAATCCAAGTTTACTTAGAAGCAAATAACAGTAACAAGTGTTTTTCTTGTGTTGCACATTGTGTTTCGGCTTTTCATCTGNAGTATTCAATGCTGCTTCCCTGCCGTTGTCTGACACTGGCAAAAGCAACATCTACAGCTGGTATCACAATCCAGCAGTCAGTGAATGCATTGTACAAAATTCTGCAGTTATGATTGTCAGAGGTAGCTGACAGGGATGAAGTGTTTATGTAAGTGGAAAAAATAATTATTATAATTTACGTTTTGAAGACGACACAAGCATTCATGCCCATGTCTTAAATTGTCCATTAATTCTCTTTTGTCTTGAACATCTCTTATACTCACTGTGTGCTGCAGCATAGTTTTCACTGCACATCGCGTTTATACTGCCTTGGTTGATTATCTTCTATCTACTTAAAACATTATGATCATGACAGTGTCTGCTTTTTGCATGTACTGTCATATTCCTGAGGTATAACAATTTAATTTTTTCTCCTGGAATAGATAGCAGCACCATCTCAGATGGCGTCTATCACAGACAGAACAAAGCTCAATTGTGAAAAAGTAATTATAGGCCATTGCAGCTCATCACGTCAGCACGCATCGCAAATGCATCACTGTACTGTGGTAGCCAGCTGGCCTCACTCTGGCTACAGCTTATCATGCCACACCACACTGCACTATTGTGAAACTAGGGTAACTAGTAATTCACATAAACTTGCTATTTCAGGTTCCAGACACAAAGAGATTGGCTCATAAATACCAACCGTTGTAACCAAGAAAATGAATTTTAACTATATTACGAATGTCATCTCTGCTTGAATTACCAGTAGGCCTACATAAAAGTGATTTTCAAACAAAATTGCGCTGCCATACCACATCATTAGTGACCAATATTTAAAATAACACAAATACAACTATAAAAAAATAAGAGCGGAGCTGCCTATGACTGCAGTAAACATAAGCAATCACATTATTTATAGCCTGAAAATAAGCATTTGGGAAAAAATTGTGGCACACGAGAAACAATTTTACTACCCTATATCCACACGTAGTTGAGTGGCTCATAGTAATGTGTCCAAATAATTTTTGAAAACGTGAAAACAGTTTACTATTCTGCATCATTAAATTATCACCACCACAACAAGAAAATATGGCTGCCATCAAAAATAAAAATGGTATTTTATTTGAGTATATCACATTATAGAAATGAAACTGCTGCTACACACAAAGAAAACACATGACCTTACGACCCGGTACACACACGAAATTCCGTAATAAAACTTGTGAACAGCACTAAAATTGCAATTTCGTATGTAATTTGATAAACAACGTTACAGCTTCTGCTTAAGGGTATGTGCAGTATGCTGGAAGAGCTGATGATTATCCCAAAATGTCGTCTTGGCTGCTCCCTGGCTAATTGTCCTCTGTATTCTTAAATATTATGTAATTTAGGCAAGACTGCATTTTCCTGAAAATTCATGGTTTATTGATTATTGTGCCTTTTTTTTTTTGGTTGCCTAGCAATGACAATTTTATAAACAAGGACATACTAACATGTTTAATCAGACAATTTATATACAATCCTTTTCCTACTGTAGTTCCAACTGGTTTTATTTTTTGATGCAGTTCACTGTTATGCTCAGATGTATAAGTCAGTGTATTATTGAATTTGTATGCTTGTAATACGTATCTATTTTTTTTATGGTTTTTGTAAATATTTCAGTATCAACTAATAACTTCTGTTTGATGGCTCATAAAAAATTATTTATAAATAAATTAAATTAATATTAATAGTGTGTGAAGAACAACTATCAATGATGAAAATCTACAAATTATTAAATAATACAGTCTAAAACCTCAAACAACCTTACCTTACTTAATGGTAGTTTATAGAACTGCTAGTACGATAGAAAAAAAGATAGAAACTTTTAATACGTGAAACAATACACAATATATGTACTAGGAAAGGCTTAAATTGGGCACTTGCCTGAAATTCGGGAAAGAAACAGCAACCCACCCCACCAGGTATTTATGGGAAGGAAGTAAGGTTGCATCTCCGACTGCAGAGCAACAGCTGAACAGTAAGAGAGGAGCACAATGGTTGTCATATTTGTTAACACATTTCACACCTAATACCCAGTTATTGCATGTTTGCATAAAGAAATAATAATTTGACAATCTGCACCATTTACATGGAATGAAACATATTAACATTACACTGAATACAGGTTCTGTTAATGTTTTGTCAAGTATCTAACCACTTATTTGCATAATGGTCACACTCCTAATTTTGAAAAAATGTACAAAATGCATTGATACGTACTCCTGTCTTCCATTCATTATAATATTGCTGCTTTGACCCATAAGTAGCTCAAATAGGTGCAGGGTGAATGTGACAAACAACATTCAGAGGTAAATCTCAATTTATTATTATTAACAAAATGCATTACAAATACAAAAAATTAATATTTCTGTTCATTATCACAGACTCAATTTTTTTTTTACAAAATCTATCATAAGCTTGGCTGTAATTGCCAATTAATAAGAATTTTCATTTTGAACCAGTAAATGGTGTAGGCTACAAAACCACCTTTAACTAAATGGTAATGGAGTCAATACAATAGAAAAATACTGCAATTTACTTTCAATTTTCATTGGTCAGTAATTCTGCTGTATGAAATTTTACACCTATTTAGGACCAAAAATAATTTTACAGATATGTCTGTTCACAAAGCTCTTAAGGTTTAGTATAATTAATATAAATCCTGCAAAGATTTTTATTACAGATTAGTACTACTGGGAGTAAAAACAGTAGCAAAATGGCAGTATTTGTTCCAAAACATATTTATAAAAGGGAAGAGCATAGTTTGCACACCAATCTTGTTCTATAAGAAGGCTGAGAAAATTTCAGTTCCTGTCTGCTTCTCAAATAAACAAGTCATTAAGATATATTATATATATATATATATATATATATATATAATATACACTGAAGGCAGAAGTGGGGTGTTAAAAAACATATAATATGGATTTTGTACTTGCAACAGCTCTCTCTGTCTCAATGCTGTCTGTGAATATTACTATTTCTCCAAAATTCTCTACTTTTTCACTGTTCCACTTCTCTTTGCCCCTCCTGCAGTCACCATGAAGAAATTTGAGCCAAATGACGTTGACAGCATTTAGTAACACACTACGACCTTGTAAAATAAATGCACATTTTTCATATATGCTGATATAACTGCACACAACTGTGTCAAAACTACTAACATGGGTCTTGCAAAACTTTTAATTTACAGTATGTTAGGTAGATTAAACTGGCTAAAAAAAACTCTTACTTTAAAACTTTTAAAACATTTTACTTTCAAACCAACACACAAATATATCATGTCATCTGCACACACTATCTCATTCTGTACCAATTTTACTCTTCTTTGTCACACTGATTTTTCTCCCAGTTATTACTATTTTTCATAATTTTTTCTCATGCTACTCATGACTTTCATTTTCCTTCCAAACTTGAGCCACTCTTTTGTTTCCACTCGAATGTCCTCTTATCTAGTTTCCCTGCAAGTAATTACAAACATAGGCATGCAACTACTGTACATCTATGTAATCATACATCACATCCTACTTCATATATTATTAACAGTTTTGAAATATTCTCAGTCCTTTGCAACCAATTTCTACTGCACTGATTATGATGAAGTATACTGCACTTACTAAATGGCAGTGATTCTCAAGACTATAAAATTGTCACGTTTATCTGCAAGCTTAATTTGGTAAAAATATAATAATATTTTTTTTCAACAAAAAAAAAACATTTACTTGTTATTTCTTGAAGAAATACTTTCTCGCATCTGACTATTAACACTAATAAGGCTGGTTACAATTAATCTACTTTCCTTTCTTGTTGAATTGTTTCAACTAACTCAACTGGAGAAAACTACAAAACTGTAATTTTTTCCCTTCAGATACACAGAAATACTGTATGTACATTTATATTTGTAGTATGTTCGCTTATCTGTGTACTTAGTATACTTGTTACACGCATATTGTTGACAAATACTTTCATATCAGGATTGGTGAATGTGAATAAACACACTTGCATGTGCACACACATCACCAAAGTAACACTGCAAATAACATTTTTTAGAAATAAAATTATGCTACATACTGATTTTGAATTTGATTTTGCGGTAATGTTTAACCGCAACAAACTCAAGATTTGTATGTAATTTCCAGTTGAATGGTACAATTTTTTCTTTTCATCCAATTCCCTGGAAAAAAAAATAAGACATAAAAAAATTATTTTTAAACAATAAAAAATTGTCAACAAAAACAAAAATATACTGGCATTCAACAATTAACGAGAGTGCAGGTTCTCACATGTAATATTGTGCAGCAAGTGTACAAATAGGTACAAAGCATACTGTAACATCGTCAACAAGCAATAGAACAGGAGCGATGAATAACAGTGACAAACAAAGGAGTCCAAAGAATGCAACCTTAATTCAAAAGTGAGTTACAGCAGGACAGAAGACAGACACGTACATGAGACAAGAGGCAGGCAAGAAAAATTTAGTCCTCAGTAGAGTTTGTGAATTAGCATTTGGGGCATACTGTACTGGACCCTAGGTAATCCCATGATTGGTTGTTTGGTCGGTTTTGCTGCTATTTAATTTCTCCACTTCATCCTTAATTTTTGCACACCAGTGTATTAATCACTACATGTTGGAAGGAAACAAAATTAATCAGGATTGAGGTGATATACATAACATGTGTTCTATCAGAAGTGCTTACTTCTTCACTGACCTTTTCTATCAATCTTTTTCATTATATGAGGTGCTTATGTTGCAAAGTGTCTGGAAAGCAACCAAGTGGCATTATTTGATTCCCTGCTGAGGCAAAAATGTTCATTTTTGTCCTAAAACTGGTATGGTTAAACCAGTTTGTAGTAGTATTAACTTATAAGCTCCCCTCACTAAAGTCCCTACGGGACTCAACAGGGAATGTTACTAGTCACCCTCCTGTGCAAGAGGGGAGAGACACTACAGCTGTGCTAGCTAGAAATGTGGCAAGACATAAGTTGGGTGCATGTAGCAAGAGATATGTGATCCAACTTGGCTACAGTCAATCCAAGACAAAGACGGCTTACTAGAATAGTGTCGCAGAGTTCATTCATTATTCACATCACTAAACACGCATCGTGAGAAAATTAGGAAGATAGGAGGGATGTGATCTCCCCACCTGGCACCTTGGTGACCTCCCACACCGGCGGAAATAATTTAGCAGACAAGTTTGGCCGAAACTGAGATTTAAAAAAAAAAAAGGCCACGGGTGCTTGTCGGTGTGGATGAAATTCGTCACATTCGACGTGTCTTCCTTACTGGTTGGTTGTAATCTGTTAAAGGGCGGTGGACACTCAGGGCTCATATCGTCACTGCGCTTTACCCCCACTCCATCACAGTGCCAAAAACCTAACATAACAAACGCATTGCACGGTACAGAATCCCTTCGGATATTGGTGTGAACCCAGTCGCCACCACTTTCCCACACGATTTACACTATGCAGAAACAATCAAATTTCTAGAACATACTCAAAAAGAAAAAATGCTTACAAACATCGTAATAGCCCTTATCTTCGATAGTTGACTCAACCTCAACTGCAACTATTGAAAAAGCAAACTCATGATGGATATATATACTAGCACGACCAAAATGTCTGAAATACTGAAAAATAATTACATTTCCTCGCAAAAACAAAGAAAATTAACCAACTGTCCCGATCAAATCAGCATTAATTGCATCACTATATTACCTATTACCTTGGCCACATTATAAATCAGTATTAAAAACTGAAGGTAACATTAATATGTACCACCACAGTTACAATAAAAATAATGGAAAAACTTTTAATGCAGGAATATAGTCTGAAATGCCATATCGTAGATGCAAATACATATTTGGCATTTCTGGGAATCTCCCAAATTTCACTCCACAAAAAATCATGCCATATCTATAAACCTGTATTACTAATATTAGGGTAATTTTTAAAATCTAAGTGAAACAACACAAAGTCATTTATTAGAATTTAAACAGCAGAGCAGTTTCTTAATACATTATATAGTTTTAAAAGTAAATTTTAGTGAAAAAAAAGTATGACAACCAATACTATTAAGAAACTGATACTTTTATGATTTTACTGATACACTACTGAAACTTTACAAAACTGCTTAAATTCAATGTCATAATAACACAAGTAAATATGTGAGGTCATTCATAATTATGAAAATGACATGTATAAATGAAAACAAATATGTACTAAGCAGCACAAAACAATATCATAAGGAAAACCATTAAAAAAAATAACTGAATTAAGAAAGACGTTTTAGAAAACTCTGGCAGTTTGTTGTAGTATTAGCCAGTTATAATATTATAATCCTGCAACTTAATATGTTTATGAAGAATATTGGGAGCAATAGTTCTCATTTTGATTGTAGTGTAATGAATGTAGTGCATTAAATTAAATACAAANGTAGTGTAATGAATGTAGTGCATTAAATTAAATACAAATTTACTGACACAAATATGGAAACAAAAACTAGGGTATACATTCTTTTCCTATACCCTGCGAAGCAAGAAACAATATGAGATAATATTTATAGAAAAAGTACAGGTCAATCATGAACAGAAGGGGATATTCACCTGTAACAAATTAAACCATAAAATATTTTGAATTTTACAACACAGAAAAATAAACTGTTTTCCTCATAATTATTCTGAAAAATACTGAAGCTAAAACATATAAGTGAAATGTTGACTCACCTCATTCATCTAGCTGCTTGTGTATGATCTCACGTAACGCATGCGAGTGATGTGAAGTATTAGTCATCTGAAGCTCATTTCTGAAGTAAGATATTGTTTTGCGTAAACCAACTTCCAATGGTACCTGCATTACAAAAAGTAAGATTAAAAATTTATCAAGTTTCAAAATAGTCACAAAACTATACAGATAAAAAAGTGGCTTTCCTTAAATTTCTGGCGCGCACATTCCTGGCGGTAGTCATGAAAGCTCGCCCGCATGCTTTGTATGTTGCGTCACAAGAGACATCAAAGTTGGCATGACTACTTGCCAATTTTCGTTCACCTAAACAACAATGTAATACATACATCCATGGGTCAAATGCCTATGAAAACCTTAGTTATACTGCACATTTTCGAGGCTTCTCATTGGCCCCTTACCAGAACGCCCTCAAAATGAACTCATACCAGTGGTAGAAATAAATACAGAGGGAGCGCGAACTTTGGTATGCACTCACAGGGTTAGTGATCCAGCACAATTTATTACTAAAAAATTAATGCCTTTATACCAAGGTCCTTTTAAAATTAGTCTCATAGTTCCTCACAATTGCATCTAACTTCAAGAAAATGATAGTGACAACTTTGGTACGCACTCATGGGGTTAAAGATCCAGCACAATTGATTACTAAAAAATTAATGCCTTTATACCAAGGTCCTTTTAAAATTAGTTTCATAGTTCCTCATAATTGCATCTAACTACAAGAGAAGGATGGAGACAAAGTTATCAGAAGATTTAATGTCATACATCTGTGTAGGCATCATAAAATTATGGGACTAGAAGACCAGTAGACAGTGAAGAAAACTTCCTGCAAAATGCATCATGTCTGAAGCAATACAGAATCAGGAGGGGTCTGGTGGCATGTCTGTACATTAAACTGGCCTGTGGTAGTAAATATATTAATTTACTATGGTTCATAGATTTTGTTTATTTTTGCTCCATGAAATATATAGAGCGACGTTTATCTCGCCTGGAGTGGCAAATGTTCTGCTGGAAGAGCCGTATATTTGGAAGTTAACTGCCGCACTATTGGAACAAGTACAATGAGCATAGGTCTGATGCGGCTACACAGCTAAGTTGTTGATAAATTGCCAACCTCTGGAACCTGTTTNCAAGTACAATGAGCATAGGTCTGATGCGGCTACACAGCTAAGTTGTTGATAAATTGCCAACCTCTGGAACCTGTTTGGCATTCAGAATTAGCAATTTGTGTGGAGGAAAACCTGTCTCTGACTTTGCATAAACTGCAGTGAAAAGTTGCCACTATGTGAAATGATAAGAACGTAAGGTATAAAGGTGCAAAATTTGCTTTGCTGAACTTAAAGATAATAAAGTCTACTTAGCGAACTGCAAAAATATTTAATTCACAGACGAATATATACAGTAAAAAAATGTGTTACTTTGGTTGAGTTTTGTTTAGCTGAAACTGAAAAGTAATATCTCTTGACAAACAAAATATGGAACTGAATTAATTGACAAGGCACAGTTTTACTCTGTAATATTGTATAAGGCATTGAAAACTCTTGTGATAATCTTGTAATATTTTAGTGAATGCTGAGACAAAAACTTTACTTATGTGTAGCTAAATAGTAAGTGACTTGGAGCAAAGAGGATTTTCATCAAGTGAGTGTTTTGCTGGGAAGAGAACGAAGGCAGTTGCAAGAGGAGCGAAAATTCTTTCTACATTTACTGATAAATAATCCGCTATTTGTTTACATAAAAACCACTTGTAGTAAAAATTGATTGTTCCACATTATTGAGAGGAATGGAGTATAAACCAGTTTGGCACAACATAAGAACACTTGACAGGTTTTCGTACGCCTCTGCCAGATCGGCCACCTACAACAAATGTTGTCACGCCCTCGGCACACCTGTTATCTTGTGTTGGCATATACTATTCCAGTTTGTCGTCTGCATGACCGTGAGAGGTTGATCCTTCAGAGGAATCCGCAGGCCAACCGGGAGAGGCCTGTGACAACATGCAATGTGAGCGCCGTGTCTGTCACCTGACTCCCCGCAGTTACCAGCAGAGCGATTGCCATCCACGCCAATGTAGGGTCCTCTGGCATCACTTCATGATATCAAGTGACATGGGAGTGCTACTTTCATTTGAAATTATCTATGGAACTGTTTGGTTGCTATGGTGGACTGTATCGATTTTATATGATTTTAAACAAGTTTCTGTTAAAAAAAAAAAAAAAAAAAAGTTTTGTAATTTGTAATTATTCCTGTTCATAAGAANAAAAAAAAAAAAAAAAAAAGTTTTGTAATTTGTAATTATTCCTGTTCATAAGAATATAAATGTTGTAAGTAATTTCCCTGCAAAATATTGTCTTAAATTTGCTTAGCAAAATGTGTGACTTTTAATAGACAGACTGTTCTACTAAAAATTTCTCTGCAAGTTCAACCCACATACAGCCAACTGATTTACAAATTATATTAAATTTTACGCATCTACTGATACACGCAGAGTAACTACTAGTCTTAGCTTTTTTTATTAAAAAAATAGTAGTATATTAAATTGCCACTCGTAATGAAGTTAAACTCCGTAAGTCAGTTGGTAGCATGCAAGCTTATGGTACAAGTAGTTTTGGGTTTGAGTCCCGGGTAAGGGATGTGTGTATTTGTAATCGCCTCACAACTGTCGCATATGTTTCTGGTTCTAATTCTAATTATATATATGCAAAAGTTGTTAAGGTCTATCTACCATCCAAGCTCTTAAAGACTTGGGGTGTGTGAAAACAACACGGTGCCGGCGAGGAAAGTGAAGTCTATAAGAAAGGAGAAAAAAATAATGCATTTCAAGCTAACTGCTATCAATAGCCGTTAGAAGAATGATCAAATCAAGTCTCACGTTAAAAGTTATCATACTGACCACTAAATATACACGTGGCACATAAAAATGTGACATGTGTTCCACACTATCCCCCTCATGAACTTGTGCAATGCCAAATGTTACCTTCCATTCTTTATGATCAGAAGCCACATGCAGATGTCAAAATTCGAGACACTTCACACTGCAAAGGCATGCTAAGAGTTTTGTTACAGATGAATAGAATGTTTGCAACATCAATTAAAAGGAAAAGCCTTTGAAAAAAATAATAATTTGTTAAAATTTATTGCATTTTCATGTGAAACTATTTCCTTTGAAATAAGTGGTTGATATAANAAAAAAATAATAATTTGTTAAAATTTATTGCATTTTCATGTGAAACTATTTCCTTTGAAATAAGTGGTTGATATAAATATTTTAAGAAACAATAATGACAAAATTTTTTGTTTCTGGGATAGAGCTGGAAATATTTAACAATGGCACAGTGCCGTAGCGGACTAAAGTCACATACTCTGTGGCTGCAGTGACCTTGTTAAGAGGTCAGACCTGGCATAGTACTTCGTTGCTTGACAGTGCGTTTAACAGAATAACTGTACATCTTCAAGAACTAAGACCATGATGCNCTGGCATAGTACTTCGTTGCTTGACAGTGCGTTTAACAGAATAACTGTACATCTTCAAGAACTAAGACCATGATGCTTAGTTTAGTATGCATTATGCCTGTAATGATACTGGTAAATATATAATGCCCATTTTATATACACTTGGTTGGAGTAGTACGTAATATTGCCTGTCCTAATTCTAAGCAAAGGTGTAATTTTGGAGAATCCAATTAGTAAAAAATGTTTGACTTACAATACAGTAACTATGGTAAACTCTACGTATTTCTCCCTTGTTCTTTTGTTAAAGTGATGTAAGTCAAATTTAGTCATATGAGTGAAAAACAGGTACTAATTACTGTAATACAATATTTGATTTCACAGAGACAGTCTTGAAGGACATTTACAGTTTGACTAAAAATAAATACAAGAATTTCAAATGGCTAAACATGCTGTGTTTATATTTTAAAGAGAAATCTGCTTGCACTGTTAAATATGAGTGTCTAGTATAACGTCGGCTAAGTATACTTGAACATGAATTTGCAGTAAGATCTTAACAGAGTCAATTTAAATGAATAAATACAATCATGTAGCCCAAGAAATGTTAGGTGATTAGAAGCAGAACGAGATTCCAAGCTCGGAATATTTCGAAGAACATTAATACTACATAAATGATATAATGGATGTACTCTGGTTTGGCATTTGTGCTATGGTATTCCTTTTTCTCACTGTTTGCTATTTCAAACTATCTGCAAGAAATGAGAGACGTGTGCCTAGCAAGAACTCCACTCACAAGAAGCTCAAAGTCAATCTTACCAGGCTCACTCAAATAGGTGCAATTATACTTTTTTTTTATGTAACAAGGCTCCCATAAAGTTTTGCAGGAAAAAAAAAACTGTTTCGGAGACTTTTGAGAAAATAATANTTTTTTATGTAACAAGGCTCCCATAAAGTTTTGCAGGAAAAAAAAAACTGTTTCGGAGACTTTTGAGAAAATAATAAAGACCAAAAAAAAAAGAATATAAACTAGAATTAAAATTAAAAAAAAAAAAAAAAAACAACATTTACAAACCAAATACTTACTAAGTAGTTACATACATCCATAATTTTTGTATTGTATATGAAAAGTACTCCGATGTCCGTGAAAATGGATAGTAAAAAACATCATCATTAATGTATGTCTTTGAAAATGAATAGTAAAACTATGGTTTTGCATTCTTGGCAATACATAACTTCAAAATAATCACCGATTTTCTCTTCCCAGTGACATTTGAAGTTTATCTACTTCCTTTTTCTTTCCTTTTGCTTCATTTCAGCATGCATCAACACCTACAAACATTCCTTGCGCAAGCCCTACCACCTGTAGATTTTCCGCCTCTGCAAATGATTGAAATCTATTCTTGGTTTCAGAGGGCAGTTTATCAGCTATAATTCTTCTCTCTTTCTCCTCTTTTTGCAAAATGACTATCTTTTTTTATCCTCTGCCATAAATATTTTCTCCCCCCCCCCCCCCCNTGAGCACAATGTGCCATTACAAGGAGATCTTGGGTGATAGGAACCGTGTGTGGCACATTATGAAAAAAATTCAATGCACATTTCACGGCCATTGTGGCTTTCAATGTCCACTCACACGTGGATGCATGGTCACTAGTCAAGATACGCACTGTATCTAAGAAGCCACGTCCAGCATAAGCGTTGCCATAAGAGAGGGAGAGTGCAGCTTTTACCACTTTGCTCATCGTAGGATATCTTAAATCTCCACAGGGATGCTTTATTCACAAAAATTGTGCCCAGTAAAGATTAATATGCTCTTCTTGCTCTTGCTTCTCTTCTGAATGCAAGAGAAGCCATTCATCAAGAAGAACATCACACTTTATTTCAAAAAGAAGAGCGTTAGCTTTTACGCAAATGTCTGGCATACTAGTTAACGATTTTCTTTGTCCTCTTTGTAGAAATTCGAAATGTTTCACAAAAGTCTTGGTTTTGAATGCTAATCTTGTAATAATATGGTGGCATGCAGGTAGTGGTTCCGAGCATCAGAGAGAAATAGCAACTTGGATTTTCTGAAGCCTGCAACATTAATTTCAACGTAACACACACAAGCGCACACACAACAATTTTTTACTTTACTATGGAATGTCTCATTTACAGGTATTTTGTTTCAGTGGTTACTGTAGCCATACCATTGTACGCACTGCACATAATCAACATGCTTGCAGAGACCTTTGCAGAAACCCACTTTTGATTGGCTAATGTGCTCTCTTCTGTTCCTCTTTCAACCTTATTCTCCTCAGAAATGGCTTCACCCCAATCCTGACTAGGGTCTTTCCAGATCTTTACTATATAGAACCTCCTTGAGTGGGACCTGGATTTGTGCCAGGCTACCTGTCAGGTTGTTTTATGGTACCGTGTGCCATTTCACTCTTGCCACAGTCTCCGCCTTGACCAAAACTTGTGGTGATTAGGCCACCTGTCCAAACTCCCACCATCATAGGAAGTTCGAATTCCATCCAACCCCGCCTGATTCTGCAATGTTTGCACCAGCCACATATATAACACCAAACCAATCAGTAAGCCCACACCACCTAAGGCCCTCCCTCCGCCAGATTGCATCAGTTCCGACCAGACCTGCAACAGCAACCACGACTAGACCACCGCCAGTTAAACAGCTACGTTAATGGAGTATCAGCTCCATGTCCCTAGGGGGGGAGAAGAGCTTCGACATCAATACTCAGCTATCCCAGTGCCAGTGAGGCATCAAGCTTTATCTTTTCTTGCTGCCCAATGTGGAGAGTCCCAACATTTCCGATAGGAGTTGGGATGGAGGCCCCTGAAATATCCAAATCCAAGATTTGGCCGAACACTTTCACTTCGGGAAGTCAACAAACATCTCATGGCACTCAAAAATGTATAATTGTTTCCAAGAACAGCATAGAGAACATACCCGAGCACACCAATTTGGAGAATCAGTGTGCAATACCCGACTGTGCTGGGATCGATGTTTGCCGCATAGTGTACGCTCATTGCACAGGGTAGTTCCATTTTGATTGTTTAGAATTGGCCAAAAAGGACCGAGAACTAGTTGGCTTAGAATTTTGGTGCCAATTAGAGATCACCAACTACGATGTGATGCAACTGGCTGTGAGGGAGGTCAACTGCATGTACCTTGCGAAGTGCCCTCATACCTACCACTATCTCTGTCTCTGTGCACAATCTGAGGCTTAACATTTATCTGCTCAGTCTGCAAGTCAAACTAGCCAGATACCCGTGAAAAGGCTGTAAGCCATACAGAAGCCTCAGTGGCGACTCATGACCAAAACTTCTTATCACAGTATGCTGGACGTCCTCATGAGTATCTCTGCCAGTTCTTGTAAACCTGCACCACTGAGTTCCAACGAACCCAGGTGACAAAAGTCCTATGGCTCTCTTGGGTTAAAGGCCAGCTGCACGGCAAAGCAGCCAAGTGGTGGCAGAGGTACAGGGACTTGGTAACTACTTGGGACGAGCTGCAGGACCAATTGGCCCATCTTCAGGAAGAACTGTATACCATCAACCAAAAACCAGTTAAGTAGGTGGAAATATTTCTCTGGCAAAAGGCACTCATGTTCCAGAGTGTCCATCCAGATGTGGAAGAGGATGAAGGAATTGAGTCAATCACCCGTTTGCTCTTGCCCGAAACACAATCCAATCTAAGGGAACCTCAGTCCTGCTCCCTCGAGGAGCTCGTGAGATGTGCACACGCCCAACAAAAGGATGTGGCACTTAAAATGAAAGCACAGATGCACATCGAGGCCGCACCTCCCCTGAACAGCGATCACAAGCAAAGTGGTATCCCCCAAAAGGAGAAATCAACTGCAGTGGAAACGGGGCTCCAACAAAAGGACCAGAGAAGTTGCAGAGAAACACTAGTATTGACAAATAAAGAGACGCCCTGCCATGTCAGTGTACTGACCGGACAGGCAGCCTTCAATGAGTCACCCTCGAATCACAGTAGAAATTAAAGGCCAGGAACTGGAGGAAGTCTTAGACATGGTGGCTAATGCAAACTTCATACATTCCGCCTTCATTCTCCAGGTATCATGTTCAACCCAGCAAAGTAACGAGACTATGTATAGCACAGAAAAAGGCCACGCTGCAAACATGGGGAACAGTGAGTCTAAATTTGTTTATGGGAGGCGAGACCACCGAATAAGAATGGAGGCGAGACTACCAAGGAAGAATCTTTCCTCGCCAATCACTTATGAGAAGACAATAATTATACAACAACCATGGCTTGTTAGCCAACAGGCAAAAATAGATTGTAGAACCGCATCCATTTGGAGCGAAACCCATGTGAGCCTAGGCTACCAATCCTGGAGACTACGAAATTACCCTATAGCTGAAAAAAAGTGTGAAGCAGCTCAGTTGATCAAATTGCTACTGCAATATTTCCCTGAAAATAAGCCCTGCGGCACCTTATTCCATGCCCCAGAAGCCATCCCTGAAAGGATGCAGAGTGAGAAGATGGAGAACATATAACCACATGAACCCCACTCTCCTCAGCCTTGACTCGGGGGAATAGCTATACAGCAATTGCATGCTAACATAGTGAGAAAAAAGTCCATGCCAAAAAAGATGCATGTCTATTGAAATAAATTGATACAAATCCTCTGATTTCCTCGCAAGAAGTTACTGAAAATGAGCTTTATGATTGGCAATACATGTTACTCAATGTTCAAACAATTTTCTGCGACAAGGGGATGTCAAGTATATGCTTCTGGGCATATAATTTTATTTCCGAAGATGCTGTCCATTGAGTTAAATTAATATTTTGTTTTAAAATCATGTTGATTTTATGCCAAATACGATTCAACACCAACTTTACAGAACAACATTACCTTTATTCACAAAAGAAAACATCCTTGCAAAAAATAATTCTTCACTAAAATGTATTGCATAACATTTTCAGGCGAAACCACTTGGAGGTCAGACACGGCAGAGCACTTGTCCGCTCTGTGGTGCGGTGCATTTGACAGAACTGTGTGATGTTAAACTGAGATCGCATGATTTTATTTAATGCTTCACATACTCTACCTATTGAGGAGAGGGAGGAGAGAGAGAGAGAGAGAGTATAGGAGGGTGAAGAGGGAGGAGAGAGAGGAGTGAAGAAGGAAGGGGGAGGGGAGAGGAGGATGGAGAGGGGGAGAGAGAGAGGCACAAGAGGGGAAGATGTAGATAGAGAG
>NQII01000104.1:0-21120 GCA_002778355.1 Clitarchus hookeri | reverse complement strand
TTATTACCGCGCAGAGAGGTTAGAGGAGTAATCAGTAGACCTTCGAGCAGAACAGTTGCATATTGCCGCGCAGAGGGATCAGCCGCGCCAGTGTGGCCGGGGGCACATCGGACCCCCCGGCGACAACAGTACCTCGGTACGAGTACGTCAACAGAACAGCAGTCCAGTGAGACGGCACCAAAAGCGGGCCTTTGCTAAGGCCGCCCACATCGCCGGAGCTCATCCACAGCTGACATCATACCAGCAGAGTTAAGTATCAAGTCGCCGCCCAGAGAAGACCCCCCCCCCTCCTCCCTGAAGTCGCCCCAGTTAATACAAGTAGCCAAAATAGAGTACCACACCTCGGAAGTGTTTCTGTATGTTGTTTTTGTTAAACTCGAGACAATATATTTATCCAGTTAAGCGAAACGTCAAAAGACTACATTATTGAAATACCCTCAACCTTCTAGGCACCTTATAGTCTGTGCCTGGAGGAATTAACTACGACCCTATAAGCCACCCTGCATTCCACAGTGGCGTAGCGTCCAGTTAAATAGTCAGGCCCAACGTGGGGCCTAGATAAGCCAGCGTCAAGTTAAATTGGCTTCCTCAACGTGGAGCCCAATCCCGTCAAGTTAAATTGGCGCCCTGACAGGTGGCGTAGCGTCAACTGTAATACTCTCTATACTTCAGACACATTATTACATGACGGAAGTCAATGCTGCACATCAATATGCTCGCACACCTTTTGAAAAAAAAAAAAAATTCTGTTTATTCAAGTTACTTTAGAGATTGCAAAGCAGCTTGGTATGTTTATGTAGGTTTTCAGTATAAAATAACTAGCTTAAGTACTATTCTAAACAAGTTTAAATATGTTTAAATTGTAAAACACTTATTTGACTAATATTTTAGGTATGTTTAAACTGTAAGAACAAGCTATTCACCTACTATGTCAACTTATTTTAGATATACTATATTAAAAAATGAAAGGAGAAAATATTTTATTTCACTTACTTGGTGTCAGACACATGCAATATTTGAAGTTACACAAAGTAACTATAAATATTAAAACAACTGATTCTTCCTCAGGATTCTGAGCCCATTAATGTGTGAAGCTGTCTTTCCATTACACAGTGTTGAAGTTACCGTGCAGCTATTAAAAAAATTAGTGACTAACATGTTCCTCACTTTGGGTTCCCAATGAAGGAATGTCTTGGCCCTGGTTATGTCCGGCTTCCTCCTCTGTGGATCATCCTCGATTGCAGCAATCTGCTCTATCTTGCTGGGGCCTCCTACTAACTTCTTAATCATTACTGCAAACTCTGAAACAACAATATACAGTAAAATCTCGTTATAACCTACATGAATAAAGCCTCAACTTTTATACTTAGTAATGAAAGTATTTTATACGGAAAGTCTTATTTTGAAATCTTTATAACATGGGCTCCATGAAGTTATGGCACAATTAGTCATTTTCAGTAAATAAAATCCTGTAATTACAAGAAATATTTTAAACAAAGCAAGGATAAAATGCTACTTTCTAAAATATGAAAATGTAAATATTATATCCTGCAAACATGAAGCAATACCTACGTTTTGAAGAAATTTCCTTTGAAAAAAATCACACCACTTACCCTCAACAAATAACACTGAAAAAAGTTGAATCAAAAAACGTTTATCTTTTAAAATAAATTATTTCAGTAATAAATTGTTTTTATTTTTCTTACAAGAAGAATTTTAAAATAATCAGACTCAGTAAAACGTACCATTTTATGTAAATACACATTTTTGGCAAAATATACCAGTTTGTATTTACTGTATGTTATGAGATGATGTACCAAAACATGTTTATATGGCTGATGTTTTTAAATGTACGAAGGAATTCAAGATGGTGCTGCAATGCAAGTCAACACTGTTAACAAAGGTCGGCACGTGAGAATCAACGGTGTTGTGAGTCAACAGCGAGAATCAATTGTTTGCAGCATACAGTATATGTAAACAATATACTGAATGTGCCTCAGCGAACTGCATCATGTTTTGCGTGTCGTATTTGGTAAACAAAACCTGATTTAGGTTGGAGATTGTTAAACAGTCAATACATTAATGCAAAGTCTGCATGTGGACATTTAATTAATCCTATTTTGGAAGTCACAATGCAAAAAAATAATCTTCATTATACTGGAAGTTAATGTAAATTTTGTATGCTAAAGTGAAATATTTTTACGTAGTTCACATAGGATATTTGGGTGGGAACTGAAAATCTTACATTAAAGGTAAAGATATGTTAATGTGAAGTATGTTGTAACAGAATTTTACTGTAAATACCTTTCAGTAAACTAAGTCTACCTCATTCATAAAAAAAGATGAAAAATAACAGAGTTAGCTAAATAAATAGAGGTAAAATTTTACATTTATAGAGCTATTAAAACTAAATATATGCGATAAAAAAACATTTCTTTGTTGGACTCAATGAATACAGTACTGGCTCTTATTCTTACACTGGTTACTATATAATGTAATTTAATTGATGATTTTACCATTTGTTAGTTACAAAATTTCCACAACCTTCTTACACTAAAATTTCCATGTGTCAACACACATACAAATTAAAAATAGCCATTATAGTCCAGTCACAGTTTCATTGGATGTTTAGAAACGAACCTTTGAAAAATCAAGCTAGGAGTAACATGTCAACCTGTTTTTAAATAACTTGTATACCACAAATATAATAACACTGTGATTAAACTTTAAAGTATCGTATTCTTAAATAAATTAAATTTTAACTTAGTAACTTCTTTAACTTGTAATATTTATTTTGTATTAAAAACAAATTAAAAACAGTGAGAGCAGCAATGTGTTGGCAATGGCTAGTAAGAAATAGTTTAATAGAAATATTGTTTTAACCTAGTGTTTTGGTATGTTATTAGTAAATTAAATTTTGCTTATTGATATATTAAAATTTTTAGGTAGCACTGAGGAAACCTATTTTATCGNACTGAGAAAACCTATTTTATCGTTACAGTTTAAAATATTAGCAAAAAAATTACAGTGCATAGGCCCTAGTGACGTGTTTTTTTTTCGTCAGAGAAAGAAACTTGAATAGGTGGAGCAGAGCTTGTCGCTCTCTCTTTCTCTCTCTCGAGACGTTTTGCACCGCTAGTAGTAGCAGGAAAATTATATGAGTTTTAAATTTTAGCATATTTTGCACTTATTACAGCCAAAATAATTATTTTTGAATTTGTTATTTACAACTGAGACAAGATTTTATTGTTTGAATACTTATTATAGTACATTTAAATATGATGGCGGGATGGTTACAAATCCGAAGTTGGCAGAAGTGGCGACTGGCCACATGACATGGCGTGTTGCTGAACGAGGCGTTAATTTCTATTCTTGTGAATATTACTTCAAATTATCACATCAAGTGTGTGCACGCTGTGGTTTTTAAACCTACTTAGGCAAGTGACGATGCTGTGACAAATCTGTTTGTCCACGGCAGGAATAATATATACTGTAACGTGTCGCGACCGCTACGTGTGAAAGGGTATTGTTACATCCCAGTTATGCTGGACGCGCGCATTGCATGCATGTATGTATGCGAGAGATTGCAAATATTGTATGTGTGAAATTTATGTTAACCATAAAATATTTTTTTGGGGAAATTAATTTTTTTAAAGTTACCTCTGTTTATTTACCACAATGTTGCAACTTTGCCTTGGGTGTTTGAAACACAATTGTGTGACGTGTTTACGTTTCTGTGTTTTGAATGTTTGCCACAATCCCAACAAAATACTAAGCCCAGCCAGATAAATTTAAATAAATAATGGAATAAACCTAGAAAACATTAAGTACCTATGGATAGAAATATGTGTGGAATAAAAATTACAGTAGGCCTATTTGTGAACATTTTCACCACTATCATTTAAGTTTGCCACTGCTACAAACATAAAATAAAGTGACACGAGTTGAGTGCTTGAATTTACTGTGTCTTTTCGTTGGACTGGTTGTTCCTTCGTTTTAATATTTATTCCAGCTGAGGCTGTTCTTTTAACGAAATAACCCAATACATACAAATAACAAGAGGTGAAGAGTGAAAATATTTGGGCGGCTCTTAACATTGAGGTCTTGAGNACAAATAACAAGAGGTGAAGAGTGAAAATATTTGGGCGGCTCTTAACATTGAGGTCTTGAGAGTCCAACAAGAGGTTAAATACTACAGTTGTTTCCCCTGCAGTTGTAACAGGGTTAAACAACACAGATGCGGCAAAATATTAATGTGTATTAAGTGTAATGTGCTATGTCATGTATAAAAAAAATGTTAACAATTAAAAATAATAACCGTAAGAACTATCATCAATACAGACATTGTTAAAAAGTCATAAAGCTGATCTAAAATATGGCTAAAGCTTAACTTGTGAACATTAGTACAAAATGGTTTTTTAAATATGACANGTTGGACTGGTTGTTCCTTCGTTTTAATATTTATTCCAGCTGAGGCTGTTCTTTTAACGAAATAACCCAATACATATAAATAACAAGAGGTGAAGAGTGAAAAGATTTGGGCGGCTCTTAACATTGAGGTCTTGAGAGTCCAACAAGAGGTTAAATACTACCGTTGTTTCCCCTGCAGTTGTAACAGGGTTAAACAACACAGATGCTGCAAAATATTAATGTGTATTAAGTGTAATGTGCTACGTCATGTATAAAAAAAATGTTAACAATTAAAAATAATTACCGTAAGAACTATCATCAATACAGACATTGTTAAAAAATCATAAAGCTGATCTAAAATATGGCTAAAGCTTAACTTGTGAACATTAGTACAAAATGGTTTTTTAAATATGACAGAATTCTTTGAACAGCTGAAAACAGTAAACAAATCATTTTGCAGTTAAAATGTATAAGTCACATGGCAGCGTTTATGTTTACATGTAGCAGAAAGGTACGTAATCGGTGACCAAAAGTAGAACTTTAGCAGGGCTTCGGAAAAGTGTGAAGTAACTATGAATGGCCTATAACAGATACCATGCTACAATGACCAAGAATTTGATGCTGTTCCTCCTGTCCATTCTGTTTTATGGTACTCTCTAACACTGTAACAACTTTTAAACTTTATAAAAACAATTATTTCTTTCTTGGCGAGACTCACCTTCTATGGTGTGTTCTATTGGATTCCCCAAGTTGACAGGCTGAGAGTAATTGGAAGACATAAGCAGTATCAAACCATTTACCAGGTCTGACACATACTGAAATGACCTTGTCTGCTTTCCGTGTCCATAGATCTGCAAATGCATCAAGTTACAAATTTATGTTCCCAAACAAACATTAAATAATGCTTTTAGTCTCAATTAATTATCTACACGCTCATTTTCAGCATGTTATCATGAATGTGATGCAGAAGTGCTGTTTAATAAATCCATGGTGATGTGTTAAAGTAAATATGAGCTATTTTAAGCATACACCAAAAAATCTTGTCAGATCATTAGAATATCAGCAAAGAACAGATAAAAAACAACAGAATGCAAAAAAATTCAGTAGTATTTCAAAGATCTTTTTTATGCCTAATTCTATTATTATTTGTGGCAAGTATTCAGTCTTCATGTTAAAAAGCCCTGGATTTGATAACTACATTTAAGTCGGGCAATAAGACTGCTTAAAGTACAAAAGCTAAAATTACTGTTGCCCTGCAAGCTACAGATCTGGACAAAGCAAAGGCTGAGACAAAAAGTTATTTTGGTTCCTTTTTATTTTAACTGTGCTTTATACAACTATTAAGCCTTCCTTGACTTAAGATGGGGCAGGAAAGGGAGGGGAGAAATAAGACTCAATGATGATGTAGTGAGACCAATTGCCTACAACCATACTAGAGAGAGCTTCATCCTTGGATGCCGGTAGATTTTCTTGGGATACTCTTATTTCCTCCTCTATTGCATTTTGTTGCAACTCAATTTTTCAACTTATGTCACTTTCACTTTGAAGACCTAACTGTCAAATGCCATACACATTTATCTCTCTCAGTCATGATCTGGGTGGTGCCCTTGTAAAGGGGCCAAAGATGACACTCTCACTTCTAAACAATAGGTCAAGAACTTGATCGCTATATCCACTAGCATGTAGTCAGATATGAGCATTGTTCGTGCAAGCTGTACCTTTTACAACTTCTACACCCAACCAGCAACTTCGTTATAGGGGTTTTTTTTTCTGCATTCATGACTGTAATTCAGTATGTAAANTCTGCATTCATGACTGTAATTCAGTATGTAAAGGCTAAAAATCATTACTCTTATGGACGTTTGACAGGATCAAATTTAAGTACTCACTGTGATGCTTTCATTCTTTAACGCTTGCAGAATGAAGTTTGACACAACACGGNGAGCATTGTTCGTGCAAGCTGTACCTTTTACAACTTCTACACCCAACCAGCAACTTCGTTATAGGGGTTTTTTTTTTCTGCATTCATGACTGTAATTCAGTATGTAGAGGCTAAAAATCATTACTCTTATGGACATTTGGCAGGATCAAATTTAAGTACTCACTGTGATGCTTTCATTCTTTAACGCTTGCAGAATGAAGTTTGACACAACACGGNACAGGATCAAATTTAAGTACTCACTGTGATGCTTTCATTCTTTAACGCTTGCAGAATGAAGTTTGACACAACACGGCCATCATTAAGATGCATCCTAGGCCCAAATGTGTTGAAAATTCTTGCCACACGGACATCCACATTTTCTTGCTTTGCATATGCATAGCTTAATGTCTCAGCAACTCTCTTCCCTTCATCATAGCAAGCCCGTGGACCTAAAAAAAAAAAAAAAGAACCGAACATATACCCATCAACATGAATCGTATACAAAGATACCCAAGAAAGAACATACAAAATTAAATTTCAGTATGAAAATACAAAATAATTAAAAATTACAAAAGAGAAGAGACATTTGGGCAGCTCTTAACATCGGGTTCTTGAGAGCCACTGAGAGTGAAGCAAGGTGAATATGAAGCAGCACTCGATTGCCAGGGCAGAGGAAACAGGAGATCCCAGAGGAAACCCGCCAACCAGCGGCATCTTATGGCACGATTCCCACTTGGGAAATCTGGGAACAACCCTATTGGGAATCAAACCCAGTTCACCTTGGTAGGAGGAGAGCATGCTAGCTGCTGCTCCACTGCTGCCCTAAATGTTACAAAATTGTATTTACGCAACATGCTGAACACAAGCCTACAATGGTAAGGAAGGAAATATTTTGTAAAATTATCTACATCTGGAGTTAATTTTGTGATCAAAGAAATCTCAATTCAAATATCAGCAACAATACATACACAGTTGTGACTGCATAAGGTAAAAATTCTAACTCGGAAGGTTAGTTCAAAAACTGCCAGTATGACTGCCNACATACACAGTTGTGACTGCATAAGGTAAAAATTCTAACTCGGAAGGTTAGTTCAAAAACTGCCAGTATGACTGCCTTTCCTTAAGACAAAGTGATAAAACAGAAATACTACCTTTTGCTTTAAAATACTCTTTTACGGGCCCCACATTNACATACACAGTTGTGACTGCATAAGGTAAAAATTCTAACTCGGAAGGTTAGTTCAAAAACTGCCAGTATGACTGCCCTTTCCTTAAGACAAAGTGATAAAACAGAAATACTACCTTTTGCTTTAAAATACTCTTTTACGGGCCCCACATTNGCCTTTCCTTAAGACAAAGTGATAAAACAGAAATACTACCTTTTGCTTTAAAATACTCTTTTACGGGCCCCACATTTATGGTTGATAAAATGAGCTGATTTTGTCATTCAAATTTAGACATTTCATCATAAAAATACTTTCATTTTGTCAAATAAACTTTAAAGCCAAAAAATTCACATGTTATTCTTAGGACATTAATCTGCTGTTTTTGTAAACATTTCAATTAAACCTGAATGGAAAATCTTATTCATTAGTTTCAATAAGTACATATTTCCATGAAAACATTAAAAAATATTTAACAATAGGACTGTAATGCACATTGTCACAGTCACAGTAAATTTTGTGTGATCAGTCTTGTACTTTGTCAAGACATTNACAATAGGACTGTAATGCACATTGTCACAGTCACAGTAAATTTTGTGTGATCAGTCTTGTACTTTGTCAAGACATTCAAAACTGCTTATGAACACTCACTAGCAATTAAGTTTTCTAAGAACTAAACATCACCCACATACAATTTCTGTGCATGTATATGCAACACAATTTTAATTAGAACACAAAAACACACTGTCCCTTTCAGTTGTTACAGAATCACCATATCTTGACCCTCGACAGAGTATTTCAATTTTTGTTCACTCAATGTGTGTATTTTGGGTACTGGACTCCCTAAGTGTTTTTGCACAAGGCAGTTGCTCTCCACGTATGAAGTATAGTAGCAATGAGGAAAAGGAAAATAATAAAACTGAGGTAAAATTAAAATAACAGCAAATACTGGCAAAATGCCTGCTCACTGTTAAATATTATTACAACACAAATTCACAACCTAACCACAAAAAAGAGCGACAAATTTATCATACATAAAATAAAAATACTCCTTACATAGTACCAACGATTACACAAAGTTTCTAATCTTAGAACTGTTGAGTTTTTCTAGACGAAGTGGTAGAAAAAACTGTTTCTGTTCTCTTTGCAATCTGAAAATTGTTGCCAACAGATGTGCATTTTTACACAAAGTTGCTTCAAATGTATCTGTTCTTTTTTATGTACCACACTGTCACTGTTCAACACTATGCATAAGGCACGGCCACATGGCAGTTTGTGCGTATGTGTCTTTTTGCGTCGACTCTCAATGTTTATACGTCAGTATTTGTATTCTGTTCAGTTTATCAAACACTTAGAAGCCTTCACTATAAACTCCCAGGTACAATATAAACAGTTACTTTTTTTTAGCATTCTTAATTGATTTTGCAATGTAAGTAGACAACTAAAATTAGTATCCTCGCTCATTTTCACGAACCTAACCCCAAATCACAAGATGAGTAAAGTCAGGAGTGTTTACAAATATAGTGCAAATTTTTAGTACGTGATTTTTTCATTGGTCTAAAAAAATATTCATTGTGTCATACCTGTGTATTTACTTTCGTAATATCACCAACATTTTGGTTAGAATTTTGCCTGTATGAAAATAGTAAATAATAGGTTATGTGTGTTTTTTGTTTTTGCATGTGGACGAGCACTTAACAATTAGGGTTAATATATTTAATAGTACTACAGCGATAATCTTTTGACCTTACTACCAATCAATTTATAAATTGTTTTCGTTTGAGAGAAAAACTTTGTTTATGTTTGTGGAGCCAACAGCGTGGTTACCACAAATATTTTTTACTGTTATCAGCAAGTATGTAACATAAATGAGATATAATGATGTATCATACATGAAAAATGACAAAACTAACTGTTTGTAAGAGTTTCATGGCAAAAGAAGGTCAGCATTGCAGTTTTCCAAACATTTCAATTAGCAGTTTCATTGCTGTTTCATGAATACGGGAATTATTACAGAATCTTGCGAATAAACACGATTTCTCTAAATTTTGCATTATTTCATAGTTTGAAAAAATTTATAGGCCCTAGCAGTTATTTAAAGAAAACATTATGAACCTGTTATTATAGAGAAAAAAATGTTATTCACAGGTTTGATTCAAAGCATTTTGAATTAAGCTGAAAACTACAATTTAGAAATTACTTTATTATTACTGTACACTTAAAAATTAGTTGCACCTGTTATGAGATGATCACAGGCTACAAAGAATATGAATACTGTGGGGTCAACTTTCCCCCTGAGGAGTACCTTGTGTGCTGGCTGGACTTCATGGCACGACTAACGCACAACACACACATTTGCAAAGCAAGAGGACAGAAGATGAGTGTGACAGCAAGAGGGAGCACACGGTGCAGCACTATCTTCATCTGCTGTCACTCCACAGTGAAGATACTCGAGACAAGGAAACTGCAGCTCAAGAACAATTACTGTGCAGTCACTTGGTACTTATGCTTTGCCAGGAAGTCCTGATGCTTCACTGAATCAATTATTATACTTTCCCAGTTTGGTNAGTCACTTGGTACTTATGCTTTGCCAGGAAGTCCTGATGCTTCACTGAATCAATTATTATACTTTCCCAGTTTGGTAGGAATGCCTTTAGCTACAAAGCTTGTCATCAAGGGGAAGGGTATAGTGTTCTATTTGCTGAGGTCACCCTAAAGTCATATGCCACACCTCTTAGGTCAGAGGTTTATTGGTGGATTTGTCTGTCCCATCGGGGAGCACCTCTGCTCGGACTGGAACTTATATTAGGGTGTATCCCCACTCTAGTACACCTAGAGTGGAGGAGGAGTCAATACTCTTGAGGAATTTGTTTGGCTTCTGCCCCTGGGTAATCAGATGCTAGCAAATGCAACCCTGAAGATGACTCCACCTCTCCCCCCCCCCATGTGGATGATGGAGGAAACCTGACCTGTGCCCAGAAGTTGTTGGTGGGCCTGGGCATGCAACTGTTGTTATTTATGGTATACCTGCCTCCACTGCAGGCCATATGACAGTTGTCTGTCTCCCCCTGATCGCTGCTGATGGGCTGATGGTTGCTGTGGTGTTAGCTCATTATACTTGGTGTACGCCTTGAGGTGGCCGCCGTCTGCATTACATGCTGAGGGTAATGTAAATAAATACTCAGTACCATGGTTCCATGGGACCAGCACTTTATTAGGAATAAATTCTATAATCCATTAACGGTTACTTCACACTTTTCTGAAACCCTNTTCCATGGGACCAGCACTTTATTAGGAATAAATTCTATAATCCATTAACGGTTACTTCACACTTTTCTGAAACCCTACTGAAGTTCTACTTCCAGGATATCCCTCCGCCTAAAGCAAACTAAGCTTAATAAGTATAGAAAATTACACCATAGGACAACGTACGGAATTTGTGTGCACTCAGTTGTAATAATATTTTGCATAAGAATTATTTCATACTAGGTGCTATCAACACACATGTTTTCTCACTGTTTTTTATGATATTTATTATAAATTAAATATTAGAATTTATAAATAAAATATAGGTAAAACTACAACTCAAAGAAAAATATGATACTTTTATGTTAACNACTACAACTCAAAGAAAAATATGATACTTTTATGTTAACTGTGGGCATGCCTATCATTACTACTGGGGCATGCCTATCGCTACTACTGTCCGCAACAAAACATCCTGGGTGTCCATCAGGATTCCCACCATGCATTAGCCAGGCATCAGGCATCGGTGCTTGCTGATTCTCTCTCTCTCTCTCTCTCTCTCTCTCTCTCTCTCTCTGACAATGGGCAACTTAAGTTTCAGTGGTCAGATGGGTGTCTATTCACCAACTTTTGGCAGTAGGTCAGTAGCTTCCACACTCTGGATCTCTTAATAACACCATCATGAATTTGGTCTTCACTATGGCCTGATGTTAAGGAATTCTCATTAATCGTAAGGTTTGCTATTGTATATTTGGTAACACAGCATTATGGCCTTCTTAATATCGCTGTTGTCTACATGAACACCAGAAAATAACTATATTGCTGGATTTAGTGCATAGTAAACTTGAAAGATAATGATATTCATTCTCTTCCCATAACAAATAGCACTCTAAAATGTATTGTATCGGGTTGGGGCAAGTAAAAAATTCCAAGCATGCCTTAAACATACTGCAAGTTTACAAGTACAGCACATCCCACAAAATTTTACAGACAATGGATTTTAACAATTTGTCAGACTATAAAATATAATAAATTAAGTTACCAATCGTCATCTGATTTATCAATATGTAAAGAGATGATGACACAAACGCGTGCGCTGAAACAAGTTTACAATACAACCGACAAAATAGGATGAACATAACGTTTTTCAATANTATGTAAAGAGATGACACAAACGCGTGCGCTGAAACAAGTTTACAATACAACCGACAAAATAGGATGAACATAACGTTTTTCAATAATTACCTATGATTGTAGATATAAACACCAAATGATTTACAAGTACATGAATATAAATAGTGTTTATCTTTTCTTTTATGCAACTAATTACATTGAAAACGTTTTTATGTAATGAATAGTACTTATGTTTGAAAACATTACAGAATAATTTATGCAAAATGTGAATGTCTTTAAAAACTTATCTTATCAATCTTTGGGCTATCTATGATTGCTATGCATAAACTATTAAGTGTAATATTTTTTTATATATTTGACATGTATTTGTTAGTTTAGCATATCAAAAACAAAGCAAGTAATTACATATCAAAAGGAAACACTTTTTTTACAATGTGCAGAATAAAGATCAAACAGTTTAATATATCTTTCTTACAGAAATTTAATAAGATATATTGANCAGAATAATTTATGCAAAATGTGAATGTCTTTAAAAACTTATCTTATCAATCTTTGGGCTATCTATGATTGCTATGTATAAACTATTAAGTGTAATATTTTTTTATATATTTGACATGTATTTGTTAGTTTAGCATATCAAAAACAAAGCAAGTAATTACATATCAAAAGGAAACACNATATCAAAAACAAAGCAAGTAATTACATATCAAAAGGAAACACTTTTTTACAATGTGCAGAATAAAGATCAAACAGTTTAATATATCTTTCTTACAGAAATTTAATAAGATATATTGAACATACAAGATAATCTATTTGTCATAATGATAGTAATATATTATCATCTATTGTTGAAAATAACGAGGACTTGGAAATTTTTAATTGATATATAACCACTATTTGAAATGTTTCTTCTCCTTTCTGCATTTTCCACGTGAGAATTAACCTCAATTGCGAGGAAATCCACAATTTTACGAACATAAGGTCAACAGCGAGCCAAAAACACCTCCCATGCCAGACCTGCTAAGGTTCATAGAGTGCAAGGTAAGGCAATTGAACTACTTAGTGAATAGCTCCTGAAAAGCCTAGGGTCAGTAGCACGGCTGTTGACCTTACCCCAGGCGTTAAGGTACCCCTGAAAAGTTAGTGAATAGACCTCCAGGTTTTCTAAGTCCCTTGTAAATGATCAGTAATGACTCATTTTCCTGCCCCCTGTACACTCATATAGCCTATCTACAGGGGTGATTCAGGGTGGTAGTGGAACAGAATCCCAATCAAACTGTATTTGATATCAAATTTGCTGGGCAGTACAGTATTCTTATTACACAGTCGTGCTGTGCTAACTGGATATGGTCATGTTACCTTCCTTCATCACCACAACTGCACTGCCTGCACGTATTCCAGTGTGTTGACTCATGCACTTGAGACTGGTAAGTCCATCAGTAATTCACTAACCACCAGGGCAGGCGAGGGGCGAAGGACAGTTGAACACAAATACTTCCATAACCTTATGGGCTATGCCCATCACATAATACGTGTTGAGCATTGAGTAAGAGTTTGCAGTCAGTGGCTGATCAGGGTAGTAAGAACAGTCAGATATCTCCTTTACAGAGCAGGGTTTTGGCTAGATTAAATCCTAGTATGAGGTGAGGGTGAAAATTTGTATAAGAATGGTTAGACTCAGAATATTCAACCAGTGAACCATTTTTATGATTTGCACCTAGCAAACATGTCCTCAGTGGAGGAAACTGGTGTACTAGTTGATCAAGACAGAAACCAGACAGGAATATGATTACTCTAGATTTTCATTGTACCAATGCATCAAGAAGAGCAAACAGGGTTTTAGAGTGGTAACTAAAGGAATTTTTTGTTCACACAAGTACATTCAAGTAATTGACAAAATATTACTTATTTTTTTACACTTGAACGTTCAAAATTAGACTTCACTCCCAAGCGTAAAGTTACTTTTTGTGACTTAGAANCAAACATGTCCTCAGTGGAGGAAACTGGTGTACTAGTTGATCAAGACAGAAACCAGACAGGAATATGATTACTCTATATTTTCATTGTACCAATGCATCAAGAAGAGCAAACAGGGTTTTAGAGTGGTAACTAAAGGAATTTTTTGTTCACACAAGTACATTCAAGTAATTGACAAAATATGACTTATTTTTTTACACTTGAACGTTCAAAATTAGACTTCACTCCCAAGCGTAAAGTTACTTTTTGTGACTTAGAANTACTTATTTTTTTACACTTGAACGTTCAAAATTAGACTTCACTCCCAAGCGTAAAGTTACTTTTTGTGACTTAGAAGTCATTCTCATATTATTATTGAAACTCAATTTGTGCACATGAATGTCTAGAAACAAAACAAACAGAAGAACAAGATCACTATTCAGTTTTTGTCAATCCAAATAAATGTTATTAAAACCTGTTCAATTCCATTTAGGCATTTTTATAAAGAGCTCATTCAAGCCCATTCATACACAGTAAAAATAATCCAACCCCAAAAAGACTATCATAACNGCATTTTTATAAAGAGCTCATTCAAGCCCATTCATACACAGTAAAAATAATCCAACCCCAAAAAGACTATCATAACCCACTGTCTGTTACACAAATCCCATTTAGTCACATACCAGATAATTTTATTGCCAAATTCATAATTCAACTACAGTTACAGTCCACCAATTATTCAAGAACATAAACTTTANAACTACAGTTACAGTCCACCAATTATTCAAGAACATAAACTTTATTAAAAATTTATTTTTGCAGCTGCTGAAAAAGACATGTTCACTCCATTAACACTATAAAAATCATTCTTAAGGTTTTTTCTAATTCTATTAAAACAGAACTGTAAGTAAAATGGTTAGTTTCTTTGGATTTATAAATATGAACACTAGTGGCCATTATGAGCAGTTGTGTGAAAGGGGCATCTTGAACTGAGGCAGCTAGAAATAAGTTGCGCGTTAAATTACTTATAGTTGTCTCTACACTTAATTGCCATAAATGCTTAAAACTGTGAATCACTTCAAAGACCAATTTAACACAGTTATTGTATTTATATCAAAGAAGCTATTAGAATAGTACTTTTACAACTCCCCCTCCATATTTCCCAGGTCTCTAAATAGACACTCTTGGTTAGATAACTGAAAAGAGTACTCAACTCTATGTATAAAACATGTTTTGCTTTATTAAACCTCAGTATTTTAAATAATTGTTTAAACTGTGTGTGAAGTCTATGGTTATAAACAGTAATACACTCACCAATTGGATTGACATGACCCCAATAGCTTTCTGGCTGAGGATGCACCTCTGGGTCGCCATACACTTCTGAAGTGCTTGCAATCAGCACTCTTGCTCCAACCCTCTTGGCCAGACCTAAGGATAAAAAGCCAGGGTTAAGCTTCACGTTGAATTAAAAATTTTCATAAACTTTAAACAAAAAACAGTAATGACATAAAGAATAGAAAAACAGCTAATAAAGCCAATAGCAACTTGTAAAGAATTCTTGTTTAAATGAGTTGCAAGGCAGAGATAGCCTATGAAAAATTTTTCATGTAGCCAAATTTTTAAACCTGATACTTTTGAAGGTTGTCAGTAAATAAAAATAAATGTTTAACTTAATTATTTTTATTGCATCATTTGAATTTTGTCAAAAACAAATTTTATATCACAAAAATTTAGGTTCATAACTATAAAATAATATTACTTTATATTAGTGTGTTAGCTCATATTAAATTTTACTGGATACTGTTGTGACCTCACATTCTACACTTGTTCTGCATTTGTATACAAACTGCTAAAAAAAAATGGCTCTAACACATACAAATTGGAAAATGGTAAGTTCAAAATACTATACTTCTAAACCATACAAGTAGGCACTATTTGGGTATGAATCATTCACGAAGACTATTGCATACAAGTGTGTTAAACAAGATGGCTGACACTGAACTAGCATTTCCGTAAAAAGGAAATTACTTTACAGGTAATTTATAAAAAGGAAAGAAAATAATTATGCATCCAATGCAATGATATCGCAGTGCAAAGCACTAAAAATATAATTTATAGTTGGACACGTAAATTTATTACTGCCATTGTAAATACTTGCACACAATAATTCAGTCACTCTCAAATGAATGTTTGAATAGTAGTGTAGTTCGAATTTAATTTTGGTATATTCTTTTACATAACTCTTTATTAATATTGTAATAATTTAGTCATAAAAATGATGATAAAAATAATTTTATTTGTAGATTGACAGATAAAACTATTACTTGTACGTAAAAAGTAGGGAAGTAGGTGGAGCTTAACATCTCATCGACAGCAATGTAATTATAGATGGAACAAACTACTTAGAGAAACAGGAATGGGGAGGGTATTGGCCATGGTCTTTAGTAAGGAACCATCCCAGCATTCACCTGGAGTGATTTCTGGAAATCATGGAAACATAAATCAGGATGACTGAACTGGGATTTGAACCCAGGTCCTCCTGAATGCAAGTCCAATGTTTAAGCACTGCCCCACCTCACTCTGTTTTTACATAAAAGATTGGCATGTTTGAGCACTGATATACAACTAAGATCCACAAACATTTAAACACAAGAATATTATTGTGCATAATCATGGCAAAACAGTGAGTTTTGCAAATGAAGAGTTTGAAGTGGAACTGCAAGTAAATATGCAGAGACTACTTTCAGAGTGCAAAGATGCATTTCAAGTAGAAGATGGAGACTTCCTAAAACTGTTAACACATACATAAAGTGGAGTGGAGAGTGGAGGCAGCTCTTAACATAAAGGTCATGAGAGCCGATGAGGGTGAAGTGAGGAGCATGGAGCAGCGCCGGAATGCAAGGGTGGGGGAAACGGGAGATCCCCGAAAAAACCTGCCAACCAGCAGCATTATCCGCCATGATTCCCACATGCGAAAATCTGGGAGCGACCTCACCAGGAATCGAACACAGTTCACCTACCTCGGAGGCAAGTAGGATCACTACACCACCGTTGCCCCCCCATAAAAATATAAATTGTGGTTCGCAGTTAGTTAATTTTTCTGAAGAATTTTTGCCTGAAAAGTGTCATACTTCTGCTTTATCTGTAAAAAAAACCATAACACTATATGCAAAATCTGTATGTGTACATATAGNTTTCCTAAAAATTGTCATACTTCTGCTTTATCTGTAAAAAAAACCATAACACTGTATGCAAAATCTGTATGTGTACATATAGTCTATGTTGAAGTCATGTGTACTTATTAATGTATTTAAAGTAACAAATATGTTGTAATTAAAAGCTAAGAAACAACTTCTCCTCCCAATTTTTTTTTNAACAACTTCTCCTCCCACTTTTTTTTTTAAATTATTTAAATCTGCTGGAATATTAATCTTTATTTCAGGTAATTAACTTTTTTATGGCAATGTTACACATTGTTTTAACACACTTATGTCCCAAATGTCCTATTTAATATTTCCTTCAGTTTTGTTGTAAACAATGAGCAAATCCTTGTTCTTTCTACAATAATTGAAAAAAAATGCTATTAGACCACTTATACACCTAGTGTTACTGATAGCTGCTTTTTAATAATCACAACAAAACCCACATGAAAGCATAAATAGCATCAAACACTTCAAGCTGAACCTGTGATTGGTTGGGCACAACAATTTTTCCCTGCTCGTATCATGTAAGGCGACATGCTTTTAGTTTTAGATCAGCCTTTTCAGATTATCGCCTTCCAGGTCTAAAGTGATTAGAGCTGGGAACTCTTCAAGTAGTAAGGCCTAGTAAAAGTGAGGTTGGAAACTGTTTTTAAGTGTCTCCAAATCTTAGTTTAGGCCTGAAGGTGAGGAGCAAACCCAAATGTAGATGTAAATTTCCCTGGAGTAGAACACTAGTTTCTGCTCTGAGTACCTGAACAATGGCAATTGTCAAGGGCTTTCGTTGTTTCTAAATAGTTCCTTATACAATCCCTTAAAAGTGCATCATAGATAACATTACCATCTTTCCTGAACAACTTATTTCTTGTAAGTGATGCTCATGTTTACTTCCAAAGGCTGCAACAATCACATCTACTAATGAGCCCACATTCAGCCATTCAGGGTATGTCTTCAAGCAGCACAAGGCACTGCAAGTCATGGTTGAACTCCATGTGGCATAGTACCCTTGTCACAGCATATGTGAGTTCTGTGTGATCATGCACATTGTTATATTAGGAGCATTTAGGCTCTCCTAAAACCATTCCTAATCCAAATTAGGACTGTTTGGGGTTACTGAAAAAAAAAGTTACTTGCAATTATGCAAAGAAGCAGGGCTTGCATCCTGAGCCAACTGTTGATGTATCAGTTTGAATAAATCTAGTTTAACATGGCAGAGGGGGGCCAACAACAAATAAAGAACACATACTGGTAGTTTACATGATATATTTTCCAAATTATTTAGTTACAGACAAGACAGAACATGAACAATGATGTGCGCCTGGCAAATTAAGTCTGCCGGTGGGCCGGTGCAAAGGGAGCAAGAGCCCACAATATAATTAAATGTGAGTTAAGTCCCTGTGCACTACAGCCTGCAGGGGGGGGGGTGTAGATGGTGCTATTCTTAAGCAAAGAGAAACTACTAGATATTCTGATTTACTACAATTACTATGGAAAACTAGGGGGTTTGAGAAGAAAGACATTTAAGCCTGAAAATGGCTATATGACATAATTTTCCTCTTTTATGTTCGAATCTAGACTAAACAGTATGACAAACTGGTAACTGAAGCTTTGAGTGCTGTCCTGCCAAAAGCACTAATACACACAGGAACACTGGAAAATAAGTATATTTAAAAATACAAAATTTAACACTTACATATTGAAATAACTGAATTTCCTGTATAGAGATGTTAAGATAATTCATGAATTTAAAGATACGAATGTTCAAAAATGCAAAAAAATTAAAAATGCACAAGAAAAACCTTTTGACAAGCTAAATGCTACAAAGTAAAAATGAGAAGTTACATTAAGCAGAAAATACTTCTGAAGAGGCCTGAAAAATATGGGCGAGTCTGCGGCTTTGTTCTACTTTATTCAATACAGTTTTTGTAATAATTTGTATGAATTATCATTCTGGCCTTGCAGGAACATATTGCAACACTTTAAAAATACAAATATGAATTTACCGATACTGTTCCTTTGTAAAAAGAAACACTACAGGACATCACTACCACTCATATAGGAGCCAATGCGTGATGCTGCTGGGCGCTTTAACTGTGCACAGTGTCCAAGCACACTCATGTCATGTCATACTTGGCAAAGCATGACCAGTGGGCTCCTTACTAGTACATTGAATGTCAACGATGCACACGTTAGCCAACTAGCAGGGCAATGTTCTGAACGACAAGTCAGCTTGGTGCTGGTGACAAGATCATCAGTTGAGGTGTCTGTGTAGGACATGGTGTTCCTTTCGGTGACCTGAGTTATTGTATGGCTGGTAACCAGTAGGACGTAAGTGCAAATCACCTAATACTCCATAATCCTTCTTTGCTTTATATTATAAATACATGGATTGGTTGACAGCATCTCTCCACTTATCTCACCTCTCTACATTCCTCTTCATTTCTGTGTAA
Organism: Clitarchus hookeri; assembly: GCA_002778355.1. Taxonomy (NCBI): domain Eukaryota; kingdom Metazoa; phylum Arthropoda; class Insecta; order Phasmatodea; family Phasmatidae; genus Clitarchus; species Clitarchus hookeri. The sequence continues at coordinate 1,640 of NQII01000104.1, read as the reverse complement.
TTCTTGCATAGCAATCTTTCAGTATCTAATCAATACACATGACAAAATAATCACATTCCTTTTACACAACATTCAATTGTTATTCTTAACAGATCCTCATGTCTCAGTAAATGTTCACATTGTACCCTTCCCCAAATGATGGATTTCCATAGGCAGAGTTTTTCATTTACTAGTTCACGTGCTTGAACTGTTGACCCATTTCATTTCCACCATATGCCTGTAACTCCATGCCTAAAAATAAATAAATTTATTGTTCTCTCTTCTTCTGTTCCTAAGGTACATGTATGGCAGCCATAAAAAACTACGACAGATGTATAATTTTAACAGATATTATTTTGGTTTCAGGACTGTTATTTTGATTATTTTGAGGTGTCAAAACCATTTAATTTTCTTAAAGGCCCTTATTTCTTGGCTAATTCTGCTTCTTATTCATATTCAGTAAACCTATAATCTTGCAGAATTTTGTAACAGTTGCAATTTTACAAATTTCTTGGGAACACAAAAAAAATTCACAATCTGTAAAAAAAATACGTTCAGAAAATTTTTGTTAAAAGCTTTGTCCAGGTTGCACCAGATGCGTGCATTCGGTAAGTTAGACCATACACACGACTCGTGACATATAATCAGAAGCTTTCTCTCCCCCGCTAACGCACCCTTATCAGTGTGTGGCTATATGTGAATCTGTGCACATAGCAACAGTGTTAGGTACCTCTGATTTTGCGTGTATGGATTTTACAAGGATAACAATTTTATTATGTCATTCTCAGGAATCATCAAAATATTCCAAATATTGAAGAAAAAAATTATTGGCTAAAATGCAAGAAGTTATCGAAAGCAAAAGAAAAAAAATTAACCAGTGATCAAATATAGACATTGTAATGTTAATGCCACTGAGTGGTATACCACAGTACAAAAAACTAAAAACACGGCGAAAATTAATTAAAATCAATATTTCTGAGCACAAGAGGATGTCAAGTACATGCATCTGGGGTATAATTTTATTCAGAAGGCCTTGACTACCAAAATTATATTAGTATTTAATTTAAAAATAATTTTGGTTTCATGCCAGAGAGTCAGGTGAACTTATTGGGACTTTATTACTTTCTGGGGCTCTATAGTTTACTTTCTGACTATCCTAAACTTGTCGCTACTCGGTCACCTGAGTTATACAGGTGGTGGCCAGTAGTTCATATAGTTAAATTTTATTGGTGCAGACTAATGACACCTGTGGTTGTTGTGTTAGGGGTAAACAAATACTCGTATTCTCAGTTATTTAACACACCAGGATTTTATTGATCTGAAGGTCACATAGTTATTACACACCCTGGCGAGACTGAGCCCCCCTGCAAGTCGTTTGCCTGACGGGCTGTTGGGCTGAAAACTATGCGTCGGGGAAGGTTGTTGAAGGAAGACGTTTCTCTACTTATCTCGGAATGCGGCTTTTGGTGAGCTGTCTTCGTTGGTAGCAAGGCCTGGTGAGTTGGGTGGCCCTGGTTCAGGCCTCGGACTGGCTCTCGTTGGCATGCTGTACTCAACTGGCGCCTTCCTGTGGCTTTGACTGACTCTCTCTCGGAAGTCCAAGATTGGTTTCCCGGAACTTGTGCTTTCTCTGCGACCTCGGCTCGCGTCCCCGTCCTCTC
>NQII01000103.1:1312417-1404126 GCA_002778355.1 Clitarchus hookeri | reverse complement strand
GGAGCGTGATGCCATTCGCGCGGCTATCAGCCGCGGCTTGCAAGCCCCCCTCCCACCCCCGGCGGGGCGACCTTTCTTTGAGGAAGGGTAGGAAAAGGGCATGGGGACCGGCGTTGCCATGGATACGCCTCAACGATGGTACTTTCCTTACGAAGAGCCTCTTTTTTTGTCGGATGGCTACTTACTTTCGCCTCGCGGAGCTTTAACTCTTCAAACCGCGGACGTATGTTTTAGAAGGGTATCTAGACGCCAAACAGGAAAACTTCACAGGATAATATACAGATACAGAGATCACTACGGAAACAAACGCAGTCGACTGGCATATGAACATGCGGCATTCGAGAAATCTCCATTCGGGGGCCGTCGTGTCGCGTGGCGAGGCGGCCCAACAAGCTCTTGTCCTATCAGAATAAAGATTCATCAAATGAAGTGTACTTTTACGTAAACAGTAGAACATGTGCTGCGTATCCGTACGTTAATTCTGTGAACAAATCGTTGCTTCGAGAAACATTCAAGACATTATATGCAGAAACGTAAATATGTTGTTCCAAGATAAATGTGCTGGACATGAACCTCGCATCAAATAGAGTAATTTTTCATTTACACAATTTATTTTGTGTCAATTTTAGTTAGTGTGCTTCTATTTACCCCGAAAATAATTATACATTCGAATATTATATAGTAATTCTATCTCAGAAAATGTCACGATTAATGGCATGTTGAAAAAAGATAAAATGAGTGGCCCACACAACTCGAAGTCTCAGGGAGGGTTGTGCTAGTTATAATTCTAATGAAATTAATAAGGGAGGATGGGATATAATCCGAAAAACTACACAGATTAAATACTCCCGTAGTCTCAAAAAATGTTATAAAATAGTTGGTTAACTTTATTGAATTTAGCATAAACATTATGATAAATAATTATATTTCCGTCACTTTTGATACTGTGCAATAATTCGTAAATTATGCAAATATAAAATTCACCTTGACCGGGATTTTAACAGGTAGTAATGTGTTACGAGACTTTCATTTTAACATCTGAGCCAAGCAGCCACTGTTTACCGCAGGAGGGAACATTATATGTTTTCAATTATTTAACGAAATGTATATATAGACCCTATTAAAATTTAATTTAATTTTTTTACGTTTTCAGTTTAACAAGTTACATTATGATTGCTTATATAAAATTTTTTGGATTGTTTATACAATATGTATGCATAAAATCACTCGCTCACATTTCATGCATTGTTAATATGAAAGCCGAAAGCTTACGTTTAATTACGTTAATTACGTTTAAACTAAATGAAAGATTGTGTGTTCATGTTACGTAGTGCAGTTATATTTTTAGAGACGAAAACCATATTTAAAAAAGGATGTTTCACGTCTATAATATTTCAGGGTTAGAATTTTTTGTGTTAGCGTCAAGTAAAAAAAAAAACCACAGTTTCCTAGTTATAGACCTAAACGAAAAACGAAGATGACGATGATACGCCAATTTCGTAAAAAAGAGGTTTTTCAGACTATACCCTGCAATAAACTTAAAACGTGAAACTCTGATCGCTCATAAACAGAGCCCTGGATGAAATCCGGACCTCCATAAAAGTATACGCCATGTAATTCTATCTTACCCAGGGTTATAAAGTGATGAAGTTGAACATGTCAGAAGATGCAAGAATACAGCTTGTAATAGTTATCCTATATTAGTCTACTGTCGTAACCAAAACATTTTTTTACGGTACTGGAAAACGGCCACTTAAAAGAAATCTTTCATAGTTAATAAAACAGACAATAATGTTATTGATAAATTAAGATAGGAATTTTTACACTGGTAATCATAAAAACAGGGAGACGGATTATTTTTTGAATTTACTAATATTTTGCATAATATAAGGATTGCATAGTTACGCAACTCGGTGTATGAATGAATATAATTCAAATTACTAGATGATAAATGCAGCTTAGCATGAAGGAGATTTTAGAACGTTTCCATGTTACTGTGGAGATACGAAGCAATGATTCTTCGAAATCACAGTAATGGGTCTTGTCTGATGCCCGTCTATTAAAGTTTTCAAATGAGAAATGTTGTATTTTTTTTTTAAATAGACGCAGTTTTAAGTTTTTAGATGCTGTATTATGCAACAAGAACACCTGCTAAGACCGAATTTAAAATGTCGGTAGCCCACAAAGTGAATACTGAATTCAATGACAAATCTACATTTGTTTGCATTTTCGAAAATAGTGCTACCTGAAAAAATTAAAGCAGAGCTCTTATGGTAATATCTCTTAGAACTACTAAACCTGTTCCCGCTAAATCGGTCGGACAAACTGTGCTGTGTCTGCCCACCTAAACATGCGATATTGATATTTTAGGATACAATTCATTTATTATTAANCCGGACAAACTGTGCTGTGTCTGCCCACCTAAACATGCGATATTGATATTTTAGGATACAATTCATTTATTATTAAATTACGATCTTAAGAATATTCTGTGTTTGTTTTCTGTATCCACTATAGTTTGGAAATATTTNTTCATTTATTATTAAATTACGATCTTAAGAATATTCTGTGTTTGTTTTCTGTATCCACTATAGTTTGGAAATATTTCATCCTAAGTTCTTTCGTTAGTGTATCTATCACAAGAATGAAGTAAGATTTTTCAGAGCCATTTTTGTGTGATACCACCGGTAGGAAAAACTTCGAGGTCATATCGGCCGCATGTCAAAGGATTGGCAATAAACAGTGCAATAGAGCACAAGGGTCCAAATAGATTATTTTGCATTCCTGACCAACGTTCNCAATAAACAGTGCAATAGAGCACAAGGGTCCAAATAGATTATTTTGCATTCCTGACCAACGTTCTAACGGTTTAAACATTGTTGGAGATTGCAATGTACAAGGGCAGGTATGCGCTAAAGATAAATTTCTATCTTAAAATGCAAGTGCGTAGCTTTTTAGCCTACTTCCCAAAGAAAGATAGGCTTTGATATCACTTTCCTGCCTCTGTGTATGTGTGGGCATGTGTGTTTATGTGTCTCCCCTCCTCCCCCCCTTCCCCGCAAAAAAAAACTTTTGAATGCGTGAACCGAATTTCCCCAAACCTGGAACCCACATATTACTTATTGTCCATTATCTGATACGTCACACTTTTCTGAAGCTCTACTAAGGTTCTACTACCAAGATATTCCTTCGCTTCATTCAAAATAAGCTTCTAGAAAATTACACCAAAAGGACAGCACACCGCATTTGTGCGTGCTCAGTGTAATACAATTTTGCATAATAACTATTTCTTACTAGGCATTACCAATACACCTATGGTCTCATTTTTTTTNCTCAGTGTAATACAATTTTGCATAATAACTATTTCTTACTAGGCATTACCAATACACCTATGGTCTCATTTTTTTTATTCATTTCAATTATCCATTTTATAATTTATAAACAAAATTTAAGTATGAGTTACATTTTTTCAAAAATAAGGCACTATCACGTTAACGCAAATATAGATGTGTGATACACTGCATTGTTAGGAAACCACCAAACACGTTATACATGGGGTAATCTTGTAAAGGTTTGATTAAAAATGTGTGAATAAACCGCGAATAGTAAGTACAACCAACTTGTATAGTTTTAGACCACGCAAGGTCCTTATTTTCAAAATGGCGGTCATTGAAAAGTTAATTTCATATAAAATTTCGGGAACCATTTAAAAGATTTAATCCAAATTTTACTCGTTGACAGTGTATAATGTAAGCATTGAATGTAGAGATGGGTGTCGTTCTTGGTCCATTAATTTCGAAGGTAACGCAACATGAAAAAATAAATCATTTTCGTTATATCTCAAAAAAATACATAACCAATTCTCGCCGGATTTGGCGCGTACGTGAAACTATAGCATGGCATGCAAAATTATGATATTTAAGTGGATAAGGAACTTATTTACAAAATTACAGCCATGCAAATATTTTATGTTTATTTTCTATATCTACCATACCAATAGACCAATTTCGATGAAACTTTGTAAACTGAAAGTACCTTGTGTAAGTATAATACATGCCAACACATAACCACTTTTGTAAATCATTATGTAAGATATCGCCACATGAAGAAATATTGTTTTTATACCGTTTCTCGGTAAACCATCTACTGGTGCCTTCCAAATATGTCGAACTATTAGTACAAGGGCAGGCGATGTCAATGGGTGTGCTTTAAGACGACCAGGCACATATTCTCACAATGGCGGTTATATAAACATTTTAGGTTAATATGCTTTACCGTCAAACTATGAAATCAATTTCAAATACCGATAACTATTTTAATGGCAGTGGGTACTATGCAAATAAGCTTATATATAATTTATTTTATGTGCCGGTTTGGAAGATAGGACCACATGTAAAGTTAAGCTTTAATGTCCTATACTGAGGAAACTATATAATGATTCACAACATATTCATGCGAATATGAATACGTTTGAAGTCCGTATACATTTTCATGGTTTATGATGTTAATAAAATATTTTCGAAATAAAAGCCATGCATATATTTTTCTCCTGAGTAAGCCATATGTCCGAAACAATTTGAAACGAACCATATATATATATACATATATATATACATACACTGGAGAACAAAAAAAAACTGGTATAGGCGTGCGTATGCAAACAACAGAGGTATGGAACCAACAAGAGTAACGCGATGGCGTCGGCAGCGCCTACATAAGACAACAAGCGTCTGGTGAAGTTGCTGGATCGGTTACTGCTGCTACAATGGCGGGTTATCAAGATTTAAGTGAGTTTGAACGCGGTGTTATAGTCGGCGCACGAGAGATGGGACATAGCATATCCGAGGTAGCAATAAAATTTGGATTTTCGCGTACGACCATTTCACGAATGTACCGTGAATATCGGGAATCCGGTAAAACATCAACTATTCGACATCTCTGTGGCCACAAAAATATCGTGAAACAATGGGAAAAACGATGACTGACGAGAATCATTTAACGTGACAGACAGGCAACCCTTTCTCATATTGGCGCAGATTTCAATGCTGGGATGTCAAAAAGTGCCAGCGTGTGAACTATTCAACGGACCATCATTGATATGGGTTTACGGAGCCGAAGATCCACTCGTGTANACACCGCCGTTTGACTGTTGATGACTGGAAACATGTTGCCTGGTCTGACGAGTCTCGTTTCCAATTGTATCGGGCGTATGGACGTGTATGGGTATGGAGACATCCTCATGAATCCATAGACCCTACATGTCAACATGGGATTGTTCAAGCTGGTGGAGGCCTTGTCATGGTATGGGGCTAGTGCAGTTGGCGTGAAATGGGACCCCTGATACGTCTAGATACGACTCTGACAGGTGACAGATACGTAAGCATCCTGTCCGATCACCTGCACCCATTCATGTCCATTGTGTATTCCGACGGACGTGGACAATTTCAGCAGGACAATGCGACACCCCACACGTCGAGAGTTGCTACCGAGTATCTACAGGAGGACTCTTCTGACTTTAGACACTTCCATTGGCCACCTACATCACAACACATGAACATTATTGAGCATATCTGGGATGCCTTGCAACGTGATGTTCAGAAGAGATTTCCACCGCCTCACACTCCTATGGATTTGTGGACTGCCCTGCAGGATTCATGTTGTGAATTGCCTCCTGCATACCTTCAGACATTAGTCGAGTCCATTCCACGTCTTCTTGCGGCACTTATGCGTGCTCGCGGGGGCCCTACACGATATTAGGCAGGTGTACCAGTTTTTTTGGCTCTTCTATATATATAAATATAAATAGAAATATATATATATACTGGGAGTGTTTATGAAAATCACTAAAAGTGCTATTACCTAAACTTTTTCCGCCGTTTATGAAGACAGATAAATGAAAAATATGGAGGTTGTATGCCATATCTCGGGGAACAATCAAACGTTTTCCCAACAAATTTTACATGTTTGGATTGTTACGGTTGGCCAAGTAAACTTTCGTGTTTTAGGTGGCTCAGGCACTTATATTTAGCCTACTTTCTGGTGGAAAGAAAGGCTTATGAGATCACTTTCCTACCTGTGAGTCTGTGTGACTGTGTGTATGTGTGTGTATGTGTGCGCCCCCCTACCCGCAACTCATACAGCTAGCAGTTTGCGCTGGGCGTTGATGAGTGAGTCAGTCAGTTGGGAACTTAATTTTATACATAGATATTAGGCTATATATAATGTAGGTACAATGTGTTAAGTTATGAAATTAGTTATTGTTCCATGGAGAGACAATAAAATTATAAATAAAGTTATAAATAAAGAAAAAATACTGCAAGTATAAATGAAATAGTAAAGTTGAGGCAGTCTATAGACTATGTATTGAAAGTGAAAATAATATTTTTTAAATAGTAAAAACATGAAAACCCCGAGCCAAAAGTGTAACCCGAACTTATAAATCAGACTCGTATCGTAAAATTCTGAAATTAACTAATAAGTACGACACATATCCCAATTTATATATCGAAATCATGACTCCAATATAAGGCATTGTGTTAAATATAACTTAAAAACAGATAAAATTAAAACATATAAAAAAAATACTATCATTATACATGGATTTTAATCCTATATATACCTTACGAATATTACTGGTATTTAGAAGTCATAAAAAATACTATTAAATACTTTACTTTTCACTTTAATATTTAACGGTATAATGGTTATCTCGTAACTATAAAAGCTAAGCCAAACCTTGATTTACGATCTGTCCCTCTTAGAACATATTGACGAAATGCCTTAATTTCATAGTTCTCGAAGGAAATATACTTTGAATAAAATACAACATGTTTATGAACTGATTGAAGACTGAGGTAGTTAGTTAAAGGCGATTAAATTTGACAAGGTAAGATGTGTCGCACGTATGTATTGTTGCAAGTTGCTGCTCTTCGACGCTTCACCTTACCCGTCCCCGGCGAGAGAAAGAGAAGGGCAGAATAGTTACTTGAGAAGTCCGCGGCGATTTTTGAAATTAATGCCGCCGGGATAAACCTACCGCAACTCATGAGTTCCTCACCATCAGCGTATTGAATTACTGTGCTTATCTGTAGAAAAACGCATTTTCCTTTCATTGCTCTTGCGTCTCTCAGCGAGAACCGGGGTGTGGGGAACTTTCTAGATCAGGCTACCAAGACTATTAAGCGGCGACAGGCCACCGAGCCAAGAGTTTTGAGCGTTGAGAGGTTGGAGGATTGTACAAAGTTAAGCGACAGGTGTGCGAAGACGACGAGCCAGCAGCGCGACGAGTGGCGGCGAGAGTGATCAGCGGGAATGAAGTCTGCGGACTGCGAGCATCGGTACAGTGAAGAGTGAGAAAGGCGAGCTGGACTACTGAACTGTACGCGTGGGAGTAAGACAGTTTGAATGATGGCAATAGACAGACTGAACATATTGAAATAATGAGTTTGAATTAAGTCACTGTAACCAGTGTAGACACATTGAGCATAATTTAGAACTGCGATAAATATTAAATATTGCGCTCGCTGATAATAACAAGAGTAATAGTGGAGATAGATTGTTTAATGTTATAAATAATAGCTGTGTGAATAAATTTAAAACCTAATTTAGTTAGTTTATATTTATTAAGATACATTCCTTATGAGCTCGGATATGCCCCTCCAGTATCTTGTAACAGTATGTCGTTTTTCTTGTCTAAATTCTTGAAACTAGTACCTAGTTATTAGTAATTATGTCCTTGTCATATTATGGAATTATAATCAATATTTTATACTCTTACCATATACCATAAAGTTATCAAACAGTTGATAAGTTGTAGAACGTAGAACGTATGCTCTTCACCGAGGGATGCTGGGTTAGGNACCATAAAGTTATCAAACAGTTGATAAGTTGTAGAACGTAGAACGTATGCTCTTCACCGAGGGATGCTGGGTTAGGACACCATAGACGTATGTGTGTGTTACAGATTGTTATATTACCCAACAACCAAAAGCCATTAATAGGGTGACACATACATAATATATAAATAAAGATTAAAAACAGTAGCTGCATAACAAATTATATACAAATAGAATACAGAAAACAAATCCACGCAGAAATATAATAGGCCCCTCTCCTATTTCTTACAAAAAATTTATTCAAATTTTTTATTTAAAAAACTGTGAATACAACCGACAATAAGGTATAGATAAATTAACAACAATATGATTAAAATGCAATGTGCTGTCAAGATTCACTCCAAACTCTCGAATATAATTAACTTCGTTGATTACATTAATAAGTATATCATATTTATATACAATTCGGTAAGTTTGACTAGTAAATGTAATAAAAACTCTGTTGTCTAAGTGCATTGACATGCTCGTTATAAACCACGAATATATTTATTTGTCATTAAATTCCATTATTTTCGTTATGAATCGTTTTATAAATTTTCCAAGTCACCTACATACAAAAAGTGTATAGCGTTATTTATAACATAACTCACTTAATTAACAAAAACATTAAACGGAGTGGAGACAGCGTCCTACCCTTAGGGACCCCGATAAATCTTCAAAGAAAATAGAAACATTTATTTGCAATTCTTACAGAAAATTTCCTTGAAGAGAAGTAACTAGCAAATCCACAGATATAAACCGAACGACAACCAATAGTTCGCAATGTTCTACACTGAGGGATGGGTCAGGAAACTGTAGTGTGTGTGTGTGTGACGTGTTTGGTTGTTTTATACTTATCCTAACATAAAACCGTTTATTTTTATTAAGTTGAAGTTTTACTTATATTTAAATATATATATATATATATGATATTTTATTTATAATTCATACGAATAAAAATAAAGAGAAAAACTGCATTGTTAATGGCTACTATAGNCATACGAATAAAAATAAAGAGAAAAACTGCATTGTTAATGGCTACTATACACTGTTCACGGAAAATTGAGCACTTTCAAGGGTCTAGTTACTTTCCTTTTAGCAATCTTTTATCCTTCAAACACTTAAACTATGGAGTGCTAATTGGTATCAAACTTTTTCTATATCAAACTGTATTACAACAGTTTTATTTATTTATTTTACCTTCTCATAGACATAAAAAGTTTAGTGGTAGTGGTTTTTCCACCTTGGAAACTATGCTCGCTCTAAAAACTTAAGTGTCCCTTAATAATNCACTGTTCACGGAAAATTGAGCACTTTCAAGGGTCTAGTTACTTTCCTTTTAGCAATCTTTTATCCTTCAAACACTCAAACTATGGAGTGCTAATTGGTATCAGACTTCTTCTATATCAAACTGTATTACAACAGTTTTATTTATTTATTTTACCTTCTCATAGACAGAAAAAGTTTAGTGGTAGTGGTTTTTCCACCTTGGAAACTATGCTCGCTCTAAAAACTTAAGTGTCCCTTAATAATNGAAAAAGTTTAGTGGTAGTGGTTTTTCCACCTTGGAAACTATGCTCGCTCTAAAAACTTAAGTGTCCCTTAATAATTTTATCTAATATCATGGAAAATATACAAAACAAAGATAATTGTATATTATTGAAAATAGATTTATTAGCTTTTTAAATATATGTTGTCGCATGCAGGTTTAGGGATTAGGGAACGCCGTTGGCTCACATCCATCACCCCNATTAGCTTTTTAAATATATGTTGTCGCATGCAGGTTTAGGGATTAGGGAACGCCGTTGGCTCACATCCATCACCCCGTCACACCACCCCCGCCTCGCGCACTTCGCTAGGCGCCTTCCAGACGGCACGTGGAACCAGGGCCGGTGGAAAATTNAGTTGCTTATCACCGCATCGGACAGTCAGTTAGTTCAGATCGACCGCCGAGAGACGTCAGTTCGAGCAGAGAGAAGCCAGCCGCGCCATCGGACCCCCAGCCACACGTCGTTAGAACAGTACCACAGTGAGCTGACAGCAACTGCGGCCTTGCCAAGGCCAACCACACCGCCGGAACTTGCCCACCATAGCTGACAGCACTCACCACTGAGTTAAGTATGACAATCACCGTCACAGAAGCCCCACTCAACCAAGAATTCGCCCAGTAAATCCGAGTAACCGAACTAGCACAGTACCGCACCTCTCAAGTGTTGATGTTATGTATTTGTGAATATATACGAGACAATATATTCGTACTTCAAAATACGACAGTAATAGTCTACCTTATTACAATACCCACAACCTCCACGCACTTTATAGTCGGTGCCTGGGGGACATTAACTCTGACCATATAAGCCACAATGTCTTCAACAGTGTACCAAAGAAAGATGAGTTAATGTAAAACAATAGCATTTTTCTACAGAATTAGGACTGTGCTAAAACAATCTTCAATAATAAAGCTAGGAATTTAATTTATTCCCTCTGCTTTGCCATTTTTAAGCCTTTTAATGGCTTACATATCAAAACTATTGGTCTCTTAGAGGAACTGGTGAATGCATGCTGTTAGATTAAGCCCCGCTCTGGAAATTAACTCCGTTTGTTGTTTAAACATACACATTGGCAAAGTGGTTGGCAAAATTATTAGTTAATAATTCAGAATCATTGATTATATTGCAAATTAACTTATAAATAGTTTTATCCCCATAACCACCTTTCATTATTTTTATGTATTTCCAACATTAAATCGTTTTTAAAATTTATTATGTATGTTAGCTTGCCACTGTTTTTTTGTAAGCTTTAATATTGTTACGCGCTCGAGGCTTCGCATCCTTTGCATACGAGTGGAAGTGGACAGCAGTTATATGATAGCGGCAGTGGCAAGTCAAGGAATTGTTTTGAATCAACAAACGAGCGATTGGCCGGTGGCCAAGTGTATCTAATAGAAACCGAGCCGAAACGATATTTATTTTCGGAGCTCGCGCCTCGCTGACCCTGATAAGCTCAAATTTATCTATTCATCACACAGGAATGTCGTCATTACCATTACCTATCCCAGAACAACTTGGATTGCGGAGAACGTTCTAGACGGCACCTACAAAAAGTATAAATATCACTTGCGGGCCTTTGAAGAGAGATTGGTTAAGGGCCAAAAGTTTGGCGTCTCGTGCGACCTTAAGCGACAGATGGGCGATTCCGGGTCGGCGAGGGACTACTGCAGCGATCTGCTAAGAGTGTGTTGGCGAGCTTGTGTGTAGTGAAGGGTGGAACTGATCTGCCGGACTGTGGACTGGATGTGTGAGTGAAAAGACAATTGGGACGATGGAAATAGACAGTTTTTACTAAACGTGTGGAAATTATTGGAGCAGTTTAAGGGAATTTAACAAGAGTAAAGACTGTGATAAAGACATTAATTTGAATTGAGAAAGTATATAATATTGTACTCAATAATAATAATAAGAGTTAATAGGACGCTCAGTCTGGTAAATAACATTTGTTTGACTGTTTGTATTGAAAATAAATATAATTATTGAATTAAGTTCTTTTATTTAGACCTCCATCCCTCTCGAACTGGGACACGACCCTCAGGCGTTCCATGTAACAATATTTTCCTTCCCTATTTTCGTCTTTATGTTATCTATAGTATGAAGAAATGTTCTTTAGTTTTTAACAGTTTTATCAGATTTTCTGAAAACAAGATTGGGCACTTTCAAGGGGAATGCATAACCAGGGGAAGAAACTTGTTTAATATTTCTTGGTTATTTTGTGTAAGGAAACGCATCATTTAGTTTACATCAAAATCGTTGCATGGTAATATGTTCACCTCGTTGGTAAATTGTGAAAAATATATTTATTGATACATTCTTTACTACTAACAATTTCCACAAGAAAGCACCAAGCTCTGGTGATCTTCAGCAATTATCTTCAAACTTAAAAAAATAATTTCAAAACCGTCAGAATAAATTAAATCAAGTAATTCTAGAAAATACTTGGTAAAATTAAATTACTTAAAACCAAAAAAAAAAAATAATTTTTACCAGCTTTGTCATTTTCGTTTATTATCAAAATTAAGTATGTTTTGGGTATAATAATTATTTCATCCAATAGCTGAGACATTAATGTAACCTGTTATTATTATTTGCTGCGAGTAATTAATCAATTTAGGTTCTAAAAATTTTAGATAATTACAAAATTTAATTACAGATAAACATGGAGGACTTGGTAAAATTAAATTGTTCCAAACAAAATAAATTAATCATTTTTATATGTTTTTGTCATTTTCGTTTATTGTAAAAATTAAGAATATTTTGGGTATAATAATTATTCCTGTCAACACCTGAGACATTAAAGTAACCTATCATTATTATTTGATGTGAGTAATTAAGTAATTTAGATTCTAAATTTTTTTTAATTTACAAATTTCAAATACCGATAAACATGGAGGTAAGTAAATATTACCAATTCATGCCTTTTTAAATGACAAATTGATATTTCAACCCATATAGCTTCTATGTTATTTACAGATAATTCGGGATTTTGAATTGTTGGAGGATATTTTAGTGTATTTATGGCTGTGAAAACCCCTCCTCCTCGAGAAAGGGAAGTCATATATAGGTAATTATATTTACGAAATATTCTAGATTTGTCAAAAATATTACGAGAATTTATAGAGTTATCGTTAAACCAAGTCTCGGATAAACATATAACAATGATAATTGACAGAATTGATGTTCTATATAAACGAAGATGCTTTGGTTCGGAGACCCATCACATACAGAGGTAAAAAAGCCTCTTGTACCTGGAACTCGAGCCGCACACGCCAGCAAAATGGCGTCACAGGCCAGTAAAATGTTGGGACGCCTTTCGCCAATCAGCGCCTGGCAGCCTACTTGCCAGTTGACAGTCCAGTCAACAGGGAAGCAGTATAATCTGCTCGCGATTTCTTCACACTTTTTGAATAAAACCTTTAATCACCACATGAATCACTTGTTTGGTTGTTTCTTAAATATGATGCGTATCATAAGCGTTTTATACTTGTATTGACATATAAGTTCCTTATCTCTGTTTAAATTTAACTTTTACATTATTTCTATAAATTACAATATTTCATCTATAACTAATATGAATAAAAACAANTTCTGTTTAAATTTAACTTTTACATTATTTCTATAAATTACAATATTTCATCTATAACTAATATGAATAAAAACAAAGAGAAAATATGTGTGTTGGTAATGCTTAGTAAGGAATAGTTCTTATCCAAAATATTATTAAACCGAGTGCGCACGAATACGGTGCGTAGTCCCATTGGTGTTATTTTCTATACTGTTTAAACTTTGTTTGCATGAAGGGGTGGAATACCCTGGATGTAGAAGCTTAGAAGGGCTTCAGAAAAGTTGGAAGTAACCGTGAATGGACTATAGATAATCACACACAAGGCCCGTTCCAGTGCCGCACGCAGCCAATCAGAGAAGCGATATGTCGACATAAGAGGAACCGTTAAGCAATCTCGTTTTTCAGTACTTAACTACTCAAGTTTCGAGGGTATGCCAAGTGGGTGGGAACTGCCCCCGTCTTGCCAAGAAATATGATCCTCTCGAAACCGGCAAGCGAATGAAAACAGGCGTGGAGTAAGTTATCCACACAGCGCATCAGTGGATATACTGAGCCATAAAGTTCGTCGAACTTGCTTCATTTGGGAGGTGATGATGGCAGCATTTTCAATTCCTGGCAGTGCTTCGCTGACAGGGGTAGTATTAAGTAATCCTCCCTCGATCACGCCCTTCCTCAACCCCTTTTGCCCATACGCATTCGCACTTCGGCAGATGGGGTAGGATATTGCAAGCCAATCCCCTACAACAACCCCCTCATCCCTCTTTTTNACGCATTCGCACTTCGGCAGATGGGGTAGGATATTGCAAGCCAATCCCCTACAACAACCCCCTCATCCCTCTTTTTCAACCGAGTGATCCTTTTCCCGCAGAGAAGAGTTGCCAGCTTGGTGATTTTCTCACCAGAACTGGNTGGATATACTGAGCCATAAAGTTCGTCGAACTTGCTTCATTTGGGAGGTGATGATGGCAGCATTTTCAATTCCTGGCAGTGCTTCGCTGACAGGGGTAGTATTAAGTAATCCTCCCTCGATCACGCCCTTCCTCAACCCCTTTTGCCCATACGCATTCGCACTTCGGCAGATGGGGTAGGATATTGCAAGCCAATCCCCTACAACAACCCCCTCATCCCTCTTTTTCAACCGAGTGATCCTTTTCCCGCAGAGAAGAGTTGCCAGCTTGGTGATTTTCTCACCAGAACTGGCGATTTCAGTATATGACCTGGCGGCCAAATTTCATATTTGTGACATGTCGAAATGTTTGATATTTCAATTACAAAAATCTGGTGGCATGTGGCAGATGGAAAACTGATTTTTTTTTCCATTATGAGAGTATTGAACTTTTAAGTCTCCAGGATTGTTAATTTCCCCGGAATACATACACCNGGATTTTTTTTTCCATTATGAGAGTATTGAACTTTTAAGTCTCCAGGATTGTTAATTTCCCCGGAATACATACACCTGGAGAGAACAAGGGAATATATTGATATGCATATTACTTCTTTCATCACATGTGATTATCTCTTATAGGAAATCGTGTGGGCTTTCTCTGGCGGGAATAACGATACCGTTTGGTCGTCATACCAGAAATATTGTGACCCTTAACATTTTAAATGTATTCGAAGTATTAATTTATAAGGTTTGAGAGCGTGCAATGTGTTTTTCTTCCCTTATCTAGATAATACGTAATTTAAAATATTTCAGATGGGCTTTCTTTTGCTTTAAATGTTTTATTGTACATAATACATAATTATATTACAGACTGAGGCTAAAAGAAATATACACTTTCAAGGTTGTAAAGTCATTTATTTATCTTCTTATTTTAGGCTCAATCTGTGTATATGACTGCTAAGTATATGAAAATGGCTGATTTTGCCTTCTTTTAAAAAGTAAAATCATGTATGGCTTGATAATTTGGAGAAATAATATTAGTATATATATTGTTATAATTATCCAGAAAAAGGTAATAAGAATCTGGCTGAAGCTAAAATATAGTACTATATTAAACCGTTTTATGGCGTAATAGGATAATAAACTGTTAAAAAATGGTATGTTTATGAGGTATTAAGTTTAAATGCTATTCACGGTAAAGTGAGTATTTTTTGAAGNAAACTGTTAAAAAATGGTATGTTTATGAGGTATTAAGTTTAAATGCTATTCACGGTAAAGTGAGTATTTTTTGAAGCCCTCCGAGTTGGAATAATCATCAATAAATACATTTTATTGTAGCTTTAGACGTAAACTTTTGATTCCGTTGAAATNCCCTCCGAGTTGGAATAATCATCAATAAATACATTTTATTGTAGCTTTAGACGTAAACTTTTGATTCCGTTGAAATAAATACATCGTATTTATTGCTTACGTAGATATATGTATTAAAATTGGCGGAAACAAATGTCTGGTAGTAAAAAGTATCTAGGGTCTCAAAACTGCTCACTTTACCGTGGACAGCCTATAGACTAAAAACATTAAAAAAAATATGTTAAAAGAGGCAAAATTCATAACTACTTTAAAAGTGGTAGCGATAAAATTCACTTAATAGGCAAGGTATATTACAAATACGCTCATTCATACTTAGGTATTGCGCTTTATAAAAAGTAACAAAGTAATTTTCCAGGTAGGTCTACTGCAATAATTAACAAGTTTTGGTAGCAAGCGGTTTTTTTTTAAGTTTCGAAAAAATTTAGTTAAAATATTCAATAATATAATTTATTTTTTCACGGAAAACTAATTTTTACATAGGTTAAATACGATTTTATTATGTTGTTTGATATTTTTGTGTCAAATATCGAGATGACGAAGTTTTACTATTTTTAAAATTTACTGAATGTGAAATAAATCTATCTCATAGACTATACTAGATGTGCCCGCGGCTCCGCTGGCGTGGACTACAGAATTATTGTTTACATTTTTTTTAATAAAGTTGAATTTTTCTTAGTGTTAATTATGAGATAAATTATCCTTAGACAAATATTTTAAATTTAAACGTGCTTTTATTTTTTACATTTTAATATTTTGCGTGGTCATTTGTTGAATTTTTTATTTTTATAATAAAGACATATTTTATCNTTAAACGTGCTTTTATTTTTTACATTTTAATATTTTGCGTGGTCATTTGTTGAATTTTTTATTTTTATAATAAAGACATATTTTATCGCAGGGTCTCTTTGTAGACAACATTTTTCGTTTTTTAATTCGGCGTAAGAACACAGAAATTGCTACTGCAACTGGCAAGCGAACATGTGACATATAATTGTGCATGTGAAAAGCATGGCTGCCAGAGGTCAACTCCAGCAACTTTCAGGGTTTGGCCGTGTGACTTATTTATAGTCATAGCAAAACAAATCCTGATAGGAAATTGGAGACCCCTAAACTGGAAAGGTAAATCCTTTGGAATCATGGGTATTCTGGGTATTAATATTATTTCGCCACTACCAGTGCCACTCATAATAGTTGCCTCAATAACATAATCCCTCAGACTGTTTACTTGTAGTCGAGTGCCATTGCATAATTTTGAAGGGCTTATGTCTCGTAATAATATGATTGGTGCTCCAATTTTTACGGCAAGAGCGTGAACAGGCAAACCTGATGGATTAAGGGAGTTCAACAATTCAGTCGGATAGTGAACTGCGTCTTCCCCTTCAACAACAGTGTCCACAGACGTGTGCGTTCGGGAGGGTGATTCAATCATGTTCAGGATCGTTTAATTTAGGTTTTCGACGGTTTAATTTTTTTATATTAAGATAGCACTTGAAACCATGTCAGAGTCTTGGTTGTGATTCTTTGGATTTATGGATACATTTGTTTCATTAAATCCTCCGGAGTNCTTGAAACCATGTCAGAGTCTTGGTTGTGATTCTTTGGATTTATGGATACATTTGTTTCATTAAATCCTCCGGAGTATTAATATTTGTACATAAGTTAATATTTTCAATCGGTATTTCTCCATTGGTTTCTGGGACGGCTCCGTTTCCAAGTTGAAGTAAAATAGCTGAAAGTTTTTAATGGGAAAACAACAGCTTGAATTTTACGTATTTATTTATTAAGAAATTAAATGGTAAAAACGCTTATTAGTATTTCTCTGTTATAGATATATATGCTACCTCGGAGATTTTTAATTTATTTTTATTTTACTTCATTCTTTACTACATGATATTGTTCCTTATTTAACGGTTTAGAGAGCGTATTGCAAGAGAGCGCGTTGGCGGCAAACGTTTTTCTGACTTGATTCTCTATTATCGTCACTGCTCATTCCTTATGCTACTTTACGTAGCAAAATAGGGCCTATATATAAAAACCTTGCCAGAGAACATAGCTATGAATTAAAAAAAAACACTTAAATCGGATACGTGGTTCTCGAGTGATAAGTGCAACACTAACAGACAGACAGAGAGACGTTGAGTTTTATAATATGTACAGATAGATACATATTAACACAACGAAATGTTGCGAGCAGTAATAAATCACATTGTACACTGATGAAACAAATATTTTACATATTTTGTGTAAATATAATTTGAAATAGACAAAAATTCGAATGAAGTGAAATTTCCCTGGTGATTTGCGTGTATTGACGTGGAGACTTTCTGTCGAGAAAGTTGGCGACTGTGACACAGACGAGCGAAGTAAGTCCTGGCTGACGCGCTGCGATTTGCAACCGTGGCGCGCCGCGGGCCCGTCTTCGAGCCCCGAGAAGGAAACACGTCCTCCACAAAGTGCTTTCCCCGTGAGGATATTGAAATCGGCGCCCGAAAGGAATATTAATGCGGGGCGCGGTCGCGCAGTGAGGTACAGCCCGCCTGCGGCCTGCGCCCCCGCGCTGCCGTCTACGGCATTACCTCGCTCCGCCAATGCCCGCCAGGAACAACCGCTACGCTAAGTTCTCTCTCTCACTAAGCCTGGGGTTATAATGACTTCTCCATCGAGTACATATTTTCTAAATGACTTCACCTTGCACGTAACACACTAGGAAAGAAGACAGGAATTTACTTGGGAAGGGATGGGAAGGGGAGGGGTCAAATTCATAAATTTATATTTTTGAAAAATAAAATACGAAAGCTATAATATTAAAAATGATTAGTTCAAAACATTATTTTCTTTTAATGGGCTAGTTTACAGGAATGGAGCTACAAAATGCTAAAACCTCCTTCGTCTTCATGGGGGGTTGGAAATTTCTCATATGTAAACAAATTGATGAATTTAATATATTAATTTAATTATGTCTCGTTAAAAAACTATTTAATTTCATACATTAAAAAATTTAAGTTGTAATTTTTATTCAAATTTTTATTTGTAATATTTTATTTTCATTTTGGAGGAGGTGAATGGATGTGTCCCGATATCCCTCCTCCCCCCTCCCCCACTTGTAAAGCTCCTGTAACACACACCACGTTACAAGCTATTCGCGGTAAGTTGAGCACTTTTAAAATCAATTTCTGAAAAAAAAAAAAAAGCCACTGTCCGTAACTACACACCGGCTCGCGTACTCCCAGTTAAGTTGGCAGTGAGCCAAGAAAAAGTAGTTCCAAGATTTGACATTGACTTGCTTCTAACGTTTTTATTAATGAAAAATGAAATAAATTGTTAAATACTTTATACTTCTAATTTAGAGTGAAAAATGGCATGCTATTTACGCATTTATGTTCGCGACTTTTTAACATTTTCACGGGACTGCTGAAATACATAAAGTCACTAGGCCCAGGAAATTGTAAATTTTACATATCGTGGAATGATATAACATATGGAGGAACAAAGTTCATTAGCAGGGATTTCAGAAGTTATCAATTAACCGTAAAGAGCGCATACTCATTCACGTGCACGTAAAATGTCATATTTTCGTGTGCTCTACTATGATGCTTCACGTAAGCATTTAAAACATCGCGTACTTAACAGAAATACTGATACCGGCTATTCACGATAAAGTGAGCACTTTTGAAAGCCCTCTCATTTGGACTACTAGTAAATTAATATATTTCATTTTAACCTTAGGCGTTCACTTCCGAGTGTGGTTGAATATCCACACTGGGTTTATAAATTACATGGCAATATTTATTTAAAAAGGTGGTAGAAGGATAAAAAATGGCTGAAAGGAAAATGAAACCAAGGCCCCAGAAGTGCTCACTTTACCGTGAACAGTATTTATAGAAAGTTGTTGCTTTCCGGATTGGAAACTATCCTTTAAGTTCAAGATGTCATCGTAAAGACAATGCTGTAAGATGTGGCGAAGAACAGACTGCAAAAGTTGTGCGTTCAGGATAGTCGTATTTATATGGGGCTACGGGAACAATGCATTTTAATAACCATTTAAGCATATACGTCTGTTCCTGGGGAGCCAGCGGCCACAATACTTACATAGAAATTGGATATGCCAAATCTGAAATCCGAATTTATTATTATCAGAATTTAGAAAAATAAATATTCAGCAGAGCACCTACGCTCAAAACTTTTTTGTGTAGACATTTTACTAACTACGATTATCGGATATACTAAAACAATATAACAAATATAACTACAGGGTGAAATATTTTTTTTATCTATAATAATCCCTGTGAAGGAAATGGCAGAAACAAAATACCCCCTCGCTATGTATATGATATATTTTTATAATGTAATTATTAAATCGATATATTTTTTATTAAAAAGTAAAAAGTGCCTGATTATTTTAATTTGCACTGAAATCGTACACCGAGTTTTGCGAAACCCAGCACAACTATTTCTCCCCTCTATCACTATTTCTTTCTCTCTCCATCCCTGTCCTTCTCTCTCATTCCACCTCTCTCTCCCTTTCCCTCTCTCTCTTTCCCTCTCTCTTTCCCTCTCTCTTTCCCTATATCTATTTCCCTCTCTCTCATTCCACCTCTCCCTTATTTCTCTCCATCTTTCCCTCTCTCACATTCCCCCTCTCCATCATTTTTCTTTCTATTTCCCTCTCTAATTTCTCCTGTGTCTCATTTCTCTCCCTTTCCCTATTTCTGATTTCCCTCTCTCATTCCTCTCTCTCTCTTTCCCTTTCCCTCTCTCTCTTATAACCCTCTCTCATTTTTCTCTCTTTCTTTGCGTCTCTATCTTTCAGCTTCTATATTCATATCAATATACCACAAATATATGTTTTAATGTAATTATTTCTCAGTTCTTAGTCTGATTCCACAGGTGACAAATAGTTTTCTCTCTCCTGGCCTTCTTAGCTACAAGTTTAGTAATTTATTTTATATACTGCTCTCACATCACATTTTTCTGGATATTGTGAGGTATGTTCGTAATTATGCAAATAACTTCCACCAAAGTGAAAATGAGCTCAGATTTCAAGAACTTGTTCGCACCAGTGAACAATTAAAGTATATATTTCGTGATATATATTACATGAAGAATTCGTAGTTTAATTCAAACGAAATGCGACAGATTTTTAAATTCATTTATAGTATGATTTATTTTCTTATTTATGCCATATGCATGTTAAGTTAAGTAATTTTGCAGCTTATACATAACAGTTTTTAAACCTATTAATTTTGTATTTTTATTTGCCCTGCAGAGATCAAGATGGATCGTAGGTTTAATGGTGTGCCTGTGACCAGCGTCCTGACTTCATATTTGTCTGTACCATTGCTGACCCTAACTGGGCTGCCGGCGTAGTCTGCCATGCCATTTACTATCTACGAATTCGAAAAAAAAAGCTAAGTATATAGATTATGCCGATCCAAGGACAAGGGCTGAGGGCTGTGGCTCCATGGCTCGGCTGCCATGAACCTAGACGGTATAACCTACTGCAGTGTGGGCGGTAGAACTTAAAAGCCACATCGACCATTTTGTTAAAATTTTGGGGTTTTTAAAATGATAAATACATAAAATTTAAATAATATTATTTCAATTATTTATAAATTGATCTATTCTTAAACTTCTGATCGTTTTATGATCGTTTTGATAAGGTCAGCTGCCTTGCCTGGCCATGCATGCTCGCAAACTCAACTCCAGTAACCTAAAGAAATATTGCATTTTATTTTTACGTACATATTTTTATAATTTTTATGAAAAAAAATATTTTAAGAAAAGTGATTAAGAAATATTATTATTCTGGAATAATAATGACAACAAAAACTTCCGTTGTTTTTAAATGTAATTTTTTCCCCTAACAGCCCGATAGCAGAGTGGTCTGAGGTGTCTGCATGCCGACCCAAGGTTCAGCAGTTCGATACCGCACTCCTCCGGACGATATTTAAACTCTGCGAAAATTAAATAAATAGCAGCGCCCCTAGTGGCCAACTCTACAACCAACATGTCAGACGAGCGAGAGCAACACTAGCGCATTTTAGCTGCAATTTCCATAAACAAATATGGTAGTCGAACGACTGGCGCGCCCTCTAGCAAACTGACAATGTAAACAAAAGACAAGTGGAAACAAGATGGCGGGGTCGAACGAAGGTGAGTAATAGGGTGGCACACTCTAGCAAAAATAAACAAAATTACAGGGACGACTAGAGAACTACAGCAGATGCCTACCAAGATGGTGGACTGCACACGCCAAGCTAGCGGCCGGGAATCAGATGGCTCCTTGTAGAGTATCAGCAGTTCATCGACAAAAGTGTGNTGACTGGCGCGCCCTCTAGCAAACTGACAATGTAAACAAAAGACAAGTGGAAACAAGATGGCGGGGTCGAAAGAAGGTGAGTAATAGGGTGGCACACTCTAGCAAAAATAAACAAAATTACAGGGACGACTAGAGAACTACAGCAGATGCCTACCAAGATGGTGGGCTGCACACGCCAAGCTAGCGGCCGGGAATCAGATGGCTCCTTGTAGAGTATCAGCAGTTCATCGACAAAAGTGTGNGCTGCACACGCCAAGCTAGCGGCCGGGAATCAGATGGCTCCTTGTAGAGTATCAGCAGTTCATCGACAAAAGTGTGGTGGTACGGATCGTCTCACATAGTTTTTACAGTTAACATCACGTTCTGTAGCTGTGATGTCTTTAGACATTCCACAGCTAATGCAATGTATAGCCGTGTCATGAACTTCTTCGTGTGAGGTACGAGCAGCGCCATCGACTTCTTCCGTTGGGTCATCTCCTCCAGAAAAAAATTATCCCTGCAGCTACTGTGACAAGGTATTTACGCACAAATCATATCGCACGACAGCATGCAATATATGGTTGTACGATCAATCCCAACCGTATTAAATATCTATTCTTATGGAGATGGAAGTTGTTTTATCGCAGCGATACTTACTGCAAAAATGTTAGGTCTTGCAAAGTTAAACTACAGGCCTCATCGAAGTCACTGCGTTGGTTCTGCAACATACATTTCTTGCCGCTACCATCGATCCTATGGCGCCTCTACCAAAATCGACTGCGACAAGTATGAACGACGAGCCTGTGAACTCATCACTAGGAGCAACATCTCTTTCCACGAAGACATCTTCATTCCTGGTTCCTGCTACTTCCGACATGATGACAGCCGAATCATCTGGACCCATTAGTGTATCATCTACAGAACATTCAGTGGCATATCGGTGTCGCTTTTGCTCCAAGGACTTTACCTTCACGCTTATTGCACAGCGACACGAAGTTTATAAGTGCCAGAATAATTGGTTTCATGTTTTACGAAGGACTGAGATTTATATAAGGATTCACACATTACATGGACGAACATGAATATTTTTAAGTGTTTTTGTAGTTATATATTTATTTTAATCACAAAATGTAATATCTTTTTTATTATTAATCCTTTATCGTAACCAGTCTATTAAAAACGATTTTCGTTAAAAGCTTCACTATGATGCAAATATATAGGCTAATCACTGTGGTTATAAAAGGCTTATTTATACATACATTCCTGAAGCTAGAAATGAAACTTGCAAACTGAATTTCATAGCCTGCCTCCTAAGACATTGCAAATCATATTCGCTTACCTGAATTCCTGTACATATTCACTTGCTTACGATTTGACTTGAGAAAAATGTGGTCTGCAACATAATTATTTAAAAAGTTTATATAAAACATTTAATGTGAACATAGGCATGTATGGTTCATATTCCGACTGAAAATAACTATATATTTTTTATAAATTTGATTTTAAAAGTTTTAAATAGGTAAAAAACAACCAGTTTTAACTGAAAAGAGCTCCAACAAATGTGGTCATGAGCCATATATACATTGATTTAAAAGATAAATAAAAAAAATTTAAGACATTAAAAAGGTTATGTAATTATATGAGGGAATGGCAGCCTCTTCGTTTGGTGGCTATAATAGCAGATTTTAGGAACACCTTCCTGTCATTGCT
The DNA here is from genome assembly GCA_002778355.1 of Clitarchus hookeri. NCBI lineage: Eukaryota > Metazoa > Arthropoda > Insecta > Phasmatodea > Phasmatidae > Clitarchus > Clitarchus hookeri. The sequence continues at coordinate 1,380,872 of NQII01000103.1, read as the reverse complement.
TAAGTAGCTGAGTGGTTAGAGTACTCAGCTCCTTTTTGAGAGGGTGTCAATTCCCATACCTCCATAAGCATTTTTTCTTTTTTAAATGTTTCCGAGTGTCATGGGACAGTGCAAAATTTACAAAATTTAACTTTAATAAACCGATTTTGCATTGAAAATAAATTTTCGATACATTTTACTGTATTTTTTTTTATGTTTTGGCTCTTTTAAAATGATAAATAAAATTAATTTTAATAATGCAATTTACATTATTTATAGATGAATCGATTCCTAGACGTCTGATAGTTTTACGATTGATTTGACAGGGTCAGCCAGCTGCCTGACCCGTGGGAGTGGTGTGGGAAATGGTACTAGGCAGCGGGTAGGGACATACCTCATAAATCTTATATGGTTGTCCGGGCATTGCGTTTCATAATCGATATTATATCATGATCGTATATGCCTTGAAAATGCGAGTCCAGTAATAAAATACTAAATAATTACGCCTTAAAATTTTATGTATAAAAATATATTTAAATTTAAAAATAGCTTTTTATTTATTATATTTTATTGGTTTCTCAGACTCCTCACTGTGGCTGACGTTTTAACACATTCAGCCACATTGAGGAATCAGTCGGCCACATTGAGGCGAAAGCACTTCTTTTGAAATTTTTTTGAAAAAACGGGGAAATTTTGAAGGGAAAGAAGAGAAATTTTGGGTAAAACAATTGATTCCTGAAGTGATTTTTGGGGTAAAACGAGAAATTTTTATTGAAAAACTGTAAATTTCGAGATGGTATACGACACCTCAGTCCTTGTTTTGGGATCGGCTTTTCCTATCTAATTAGCTGCTCTACAATTATAAAGTCTGTTTTGTAATTGCTTGGACGAATTCCGCCTATATATTCAATACGAAGAATAAGGCGAAGACATACGATGTATGGTCTAAACTGCTTTGTAAGTGTTGTGCACTTCTTTAAAAATGGAGCAAAAAATACGGAGTTATTGAATTAAAAAAAAAAAAATGCAACAAATTTCTTGCTTGTGTTTTAAAATTTATTGTTAGTTCGAAGTTTTAATTGAAAATCCGTTATCGTAAAGTCAATAAATATTTTTATTCTCGAAATTTAACGCAAAATCAGAGGCTCTGCCCCCTACACTTTCCACGAAATCATCTGCTGGCGGAGAGAGATTAAGCAAGTTGCAGATACACACAGTTTAAGAAATATTCGGATTTAAACGCCAGGGTTTTATAGATAGGGAACATCTGAGTAAATAAAGAGTACGGGTCTTTCTTAATGATGGCCAACAGTTTGGTCTCAATGCGCCACGAATATAGCACATGATCGCGTGCGGGGGACCACGACAACTATCACGGTAGTTCTGTGATGAAGGCAGTACATTATGCACTGTGAAGCTCCAGATACGATACATCGTGTAAAGACAGCACACATAAATACACATCACTAACAGTAGAAGCGTAACAGCTGAGTTAGCGATCCGCACTGGGGTCCTCAACAGTTTGTTAGACAGGTGGGGTGTTTACATCATATGTCCAGAGTCAAACATACATTCGCTGATGTGCAGCGCGAAGCAGGCTCTGTGTAGACACACTTGATCATTGTAATTGTTCATACAAGAATGCGATACAAAGCTAGGTTTGAAATCGGCCAAATTGCTTCAAATGTTTACTACTGCACCAAGCTAAAATGCTTGTATAACGACCATCATNTAGGTTTGAAATCGGCCAAATTGCTTCAAATGTTTACTACTGCACCAAGCTAAAATGCTTGTATAACGACCATCATGCAAATAAATGTGTAACGAGCTTAAAATAAGTAAAACTATATGGCATACCGTAGTACTGCTTGTTTGGCAAGATGGAAAGAACCGTTTGATTGTTTCCCGAGCTATAACATAAAAAACCTTGTATTTTATACTATCTTAAGAAATGCTGGAAAAAGGAGGCACTGTTAGACGCGCTTGGTTATATTAATAGATACTGCTAGCAAATAAATTTAAGCTGAAATTTGTTTTATTTTTCGTGTAGACAGTTTGTTATGCAAAAAGTTTATATAGCCACAGTTTAAAAAGCGTTCGATCCACTTAAAATATTTCAGTTTATTCTGCATACCATTGCACTTGATTGCCAAATTTGGTAGGAATATATTATTTTCCAACATATGACGTAAAACTTTATTTTTTTTGCGGCGCTATCTTAAAAAATGACGCATAAGAGAGAATTTGCGTATACACATTTTATAGTTGTAACAGATACTGCTAGCAAAAAAAAAAAAACAATTGTTTTTATGGTTAGTAAGCTAAATTATCTGTATGGCTGAAATTTTGAAAATATATTCTTGGCCCACTTAAATCATACCTATTTACATCTCCTTTCTTCGTACTACTTGTTCGCCAAAATTGGTAGGAATCTGAGGTTTCACAAGATAGGAAATACAAACTGCATTTATTCATGTGGCGCTATCTTACAAAATGGTAGAAAAAAAGAGGGTCGGTGTACACACATGTGCTTTTTGTAATTGATACTGGCAACATAAGAAGTAAAATTGAAATTGGTTGCATGTTTTCGTAGATTTGGCATATTAAGCAAGAAAGTTTATATTGTCACTATTTTTGAAATAAGTATCTGGCACACTTAAAACACACATATATAGCTTTTTGCAGTACGACTTATTTGCCAAATTTGGAAGGAAAAGGTTAACTGTTTCCCAACATTTTACATAAAAACTTCCATTTCTTCATATAAAGTTCTCTGACAAAATGTCAGACAAAAGTGGCTGTGTGTTGGCATATAAGAGTGGAAAGTAATTTATACTTTCAGAATACAAAGTTTGGTCGAAATTATGGTAACGGTTTGGTATCTATAGCAATTAAATCTAGAATATTTGTAGGTCACCATTTTGAAAATAAATATCTCATCCACTTAAATTACATATGTTTACATGGCCTAGCATTGTACTTTAAAAGTCGGATGTCCTTACTTACTACTATACGTGTACCCAGTTTTGTACTATTTGGTCCTCGCATTGAAAATTGTTTCGGGAGTACACTCACACACACCTACACACACAGCCACCAAAGTGATCTCATGCGTCTAGCATTTCTTCGGGAAACAGGTTAAAAAAAACTACATTGATGCAAAAAAGTTTATGAAAAAGTTTCAAAAATTTTATAAATAATTATGCAAAAAATGCAGAAATGAAAATGCAACATTTACGTGAAAATTTTAAGAAAATTTTTTTATCGAAAACATGTAAAATATTGAAGAACGATACAATAGATAGCGGCACCTTTGATGTTGGGAGAGGTTGCGANAGAAATGAAAATGCAACATTTACGTGAAAATTTTAAGAAAAAAGTTTTATCGAAAACATGTAAAATATTGAAGAACGATACAATAGATAGCGGCACCTTTGATGTTGGGAGAGGTTGCGACTGCGGCGGCGGCCAGTCAACGCTATTTTCTTACACCAACTACGGGAATACTGGCGTGTCCAAGACCGAGGCGAACACAACTTCTTGCATGGAGAAATATACAGCAGGCTTATTTCTCGCTGCAGGTACACGGATAGTTATCTTGAACACGAACTGAACTTCGCGCCGTGCGTACGCTAGAAGAGAAGAAACTCTTATCAGCTAGAAGGCGAGTTTGCTTTCTTTCACCGATGGAGCCACCGATCGGAGACCCCCGCGCCCTTCGATTGGCCAAATCATTTCCTGCTCACCGGAGCAATACGACAACACTTGCTCGCTGTTGAGATAAGGCGAAATGAAGATCTGAATGCAGGGCTGGACGGGCGAGAGAGAGCCTTGCGGTTAGGGCCACAGTTAGCCAACCGACTTGTTCCAAACCATTCTAGCGATGTTTGTGCATGCTTTTCCGGTTCTGTAGATGGCCATATGCAGCTGAAATTAAGTTTCAAGTAATCGTTAATGGAGAATCATGGTGTAAGGGACTGATTTTAGAGGCAAGAAAAAAAAATTCCCTACTAATAATTGAATGTTTTTCTGAATGATGAGAGAAAGTTGAATAGATAAAAAATTGTAATAAAGTTTAAACAAATATAAATAGAAACTGTGAGTTTGGTGACATGTATGCAGTAGGAAAAGGGAACAAAACTGCCAGTGACATACTTGTTAATACTTANAAATGAAAACAGAAATGGGTTATAGTATTGAAATTTATATGAATATAATTTTTTCATACATGTTCTTATTAGGATATGTTATTAGAAGTCTTCTTATGTTATCCTTCATTTTATTTATAAATCCTTTCGAAATGATAGCTTTCTCAGACCTGCAACTCTTAACCTTGTAAATGTTTTCGTGATCGTGGCAATGAATAAAATNTTTCTCAGACCTGCAACTCTTAACCTTGTAAATGTTTTCGTGATCGTGGCAATGAATAAAATTATTTTAAAGAGAAGTTTTGGTATATTTTCCTCGCAAGCTTTTGCTCCAGTTAACCATTGCATTAAAAATACATATCGTTCATAACGCCGGGCTACATTGATTATTTGGTTTTTAATCAAAAGTTTTGGAGAACTTCCATAAGGGTCTCTCCACTATGACTTACATAACGGAAGACTATGGCCTTGATAAAATGGAAGATCGATAGACACACAATTCGGCAAATCAACAGAACTGTTTCTTAGCTACTGTATTCTTTTTAACTATATAATATGTTGTAAGTGCGTTACGAAATATTAATCTGCTGAATATACTGAGGACCAGTAGGTTAGCTAATGCTGTAAAAAGAATATACAGACACGATAAGAACTTGCTTTATTTGTAACAATAACACGCCAGGTTCTGAGGAAAGCAAGAACAACAATAAATTGCCTTTCACTTCCAACAACAAATGATTTGAAACAATGTTGCGAAGTCCGGGAATTAATATAGCATATGTTATTCTAGAAAGGTTTCCAATGAAACGAACTCCGCAGTAACTTGGACATCATTTTTTGATCTTACGAAATGCTTTCCATTATATCTCATTAAATTAATATTTGTATTTCTGGTAACAGCATGTAATCTGGACAGATAGCGATCACGATTTCAAATTATTACAGTACCCAAAACAAGTCAGGATAGTTCAATTTGTGTAAAATGGAAAAATTATGACGTGGAAAATTAATATAAGCTCCCAATTTCTAAAAAAAACCAAAGATAAGGAACAGACATGATGTCCAGGAACTCAGCGATATGTTGGACATTGACAATTATATGTTGCTTGTGATTGCCAGCAGACGGTAACAAAACTGGGAGCGATAGTAAAATTTATTGTGTTTTTTTAAATGTGAAACGGTTATTCGCAGGAGGGAACTCGTAAATGCGATGGACGCGGGCTGAGTTTTATAATGAATGTATGTACTGAGTCGTGCATCGCTGGAATTCAAACCAACACTGATTTCGTCTTATTGCCATAACAACATTTTCTTCAAAATAATCACCACCATTTCTCATGACGTCAGTGGAAACTGCAGTTTTTGCCGGTGACATCAGAACCATTTTCGCTTAAGATGTGAAAAAGACGGCAATTGAGAAGGAGTGGGTGGGGAACAACATCGTGTAAATCATTTGGCACCCATGCTGCTGCAAAATAAGCGTCTCACCAAAATTATATTTAGAAATAAATTATGCCTCCGTTTACACACACATATATTTTGTTTCCTATCCACATAGTTTGACACAAAATACTTATATCAGCATAAATATCACTATTTTCTTCTGGTACCTNATTTTGTTTCCTATCCACATAGTTTGACACAAAATACTTATATCAGCATAAATATCACTATTTTCTTCTGGTACCTCATTGTAAAGTCTTAGGTGCCCCCTAGTAAAACTTTTAGGAGAGGGACGGGTGGTTTATGCCCCCTTGTCCGCATCTCCCTTTCCAACGCCCCTGCTCAATGCGATAACGCTATTGCACACACATACAAGAGAAGGGAGGGGAGGGGGGGAGAGAGAAAGAGTGAGAGAATAATTTATCTACAACAATTTTCGACGTTGCACAGTACACTAAAAAACAAGAAAAGTGTTTTGTTTTCGTAAGAATTGCATTTACACAAACATTGGACCACGAAATAAGAGCTGAATAATATTTTTAAAACATTTCCTATTTCTCCGAAATATCCGGTTAATATTTTTGGGTTCATTGTTTTATTGGTTGTTTTCCCTGTACGTAGTGATATTAAGGGTACTGCCTACCAGATGGCAGCTGCGAGATTTGACTGGAAATCCCATGTTTAGAAAATTTCACCTCAGTAATTAATTTTAAAGGAAGGAGTTCCAAACAAAATGTATTATTCACGAATATTTTAGGNAAAGAAAAGTGTTTTGTTTTCGTAAGAATTGCATTTACACAAACATTGGACCACGAACTAAGAGCTGAATAATATTTTTTAAACATTTCCTATTTCTCCGAAATATCCGGTTAATATTTTTGGGTTCATTGTTTTATTGGTTGTTTTCCCTGTACGTAGTGATATTAAGGGTACTGCCTACCAGATGGCAGCTGCGAGATTTGACTGGAAATCCCATGTTAAGAAAATTTCACCTCAGTAATTAATTTTAAAGGAAGGAGTTCCAAACAAAATGTATTATTCACGAATATTTTAGGNTAGAAAATTTCACCTCAGTAATTAATTTTAAAGGAAGGAGTTCCAAACAAAATGTATTATTCACGAATATTTTAGGAGAAAATCCCTACGAGCGTATATTTTTAATACAGATATACAGTCTGTACTTTTTTGTATTACGTAAATCTTAAAAATTCTTTGGAAACAGGGTACACATGTCATGGAAACATCTCCGGTGTAGGGAACTTCTCCTCAAAAATTTGCTGAGAATAAATTTTNAAACAGGGTACACATGTCATGGAAACATCTCCGGTGTAGGGAACTTCTCCTCAAAAATTTGCTGAGAATAAATTTTTTTGAAACGCTTGTCTTTAAAATTAACGCACTGAGGCGAAGTTTCCTTAACATGGGATTTCCTATTGAAATTTCGCATCTGCCAGCCGGTAGGCAGTGCCCTTAATATATTAATGGTATTTACCTACGTGCTCTGATAGCGGCAGTTTCTTTGATATGTAGCACTGTAATGTTCACTCAGTACGTGTGAAAATTCCTCCCTCAGGTTCGACAACGGGGGAAGTTTCGCCCGTGCGAAGTTTAAACCCCGGCTAGGAACGAGTGCAGCTCAATTTTTTTTTATTTCCTTAATCGTGTTATTTAATTACCGGCGGTCTTTTCCCAGCCGCCGCGACCGCAGAGGCACGGCAATTATCGGGGGTTCGCGTGTCTTTCGGCTCTGGGTCTGTTTGGGGCAGCCAGAGGTCGTCAGGGGGTGAGAGGGAAAAGTAATGGTCCCGCGTAGGGTGGTTTGGGTGGGGGGTAAAATAAAGGTGGCCCCTTGATTCGGAACGCCAGGCCTGACCANAGCCAGAGGTCGTCAGGGGGTGAGAGGGAAAAGTAATGGTCCCGCGTAGGGTGGTTTGGGTGGGGGGTAAAATAAAGGTGGCCCCTTGATTCGGAACGCCAGGCCTGACCAAGCAATAACTTTCCCCCTATTCCTCCCCCTCCCTTTGCCAAAACCCTTATTTACATAAATGCAAAACACTCGACTGTAATATCTCTCAAGGTAAATGCCCGGACCTGGCGGTGCAAAGGGTTGGTGGCGATAGGGGTGGGTGTTGAGGGTTGTGGTAGAGAGGCAGAAAAGTTGGCGCCATTGTTGAAGGAAGACAAAAGAGTTGGGGGGGGGGAGGAGACATAAAGTGGGTCAACAGACGAAAGAGTTGAGAGGGGAAGCACTTCACCTCCTCCCCCTCCCTCGAACGCCCTTTTACCTCCCACTCATTCTTCCCGAAGCGACTGGAAACTCGAAAATGCCTGGGAGGGGGGGGGAGGTTGGTGGAAACTCGCGATAAAGCACTCTTTCCAAACCACTTCGCCAGGGCTGCTGTGGAGGTGGTATAAATCTCCTCGCGAGCCGGCTTGGTGGAGGGCGGTGTAAAACAGGAGAGCGGGAGTAGGCATTGGCTTGATAGCGATGGAGGGAGAGGGGGGGCGTGTATGCGTGTAGGAGGTTGTGGAAGGAAGGCGAGAGTATTTTTGCGAGTTCTCCAGGTCACACGAGTTGCCTGCCGCTTGTCGGCGCCGCCAAGAAGCGGTCGCCATAGCCGTCGGCTGGCGACTCAGATACTGCGCGGTGTCCGCTGGTTCCCCCTCTCTCTCTAACTCTTGACAACTAGAACTCGTACGATCGTGCCTGGTCCGCACGTGCGTCCATATCGCAGGACAGAACACGTGGTCGCAGGACAGACAGAGCGTGAAAGTAGAACAGCCAGGCCGAAAATAATTGCTCGTTTCCCGCGTCAGCTACGCCGAAATTTCTGCTCGCAGAAAGAGGAGACTTTGCCGATATCTCCCAGAAGTGATTTCTTGTGATATTTGCGTATACGTTTTTGTCTCGGGTAATTTAAGTGTCCAGTATGATTGCGGTTTCCCTAAGAGCATAACGGAACCCCAGTTATCGCCAACAGCATTACACAATAATTTTTTCCTCAGTACATGCTAAGATTTTGCTGAAAGGCTGTTCGCGGTTAAGTGAGCACTTTTAAATCAACCTTTGAAAAATGNACATGCTAAGATTTTGCTGAAAGGCTGTTCGCGGTTAAGTGAGCACTTTTAAATCAACCTTTGAAAAATGTCACTGCCCCCCTAAAGTAGTCAGCAAGCTTCCAGAGTAGGTCGTCCAGGACGTTTAGGAACCTCCCAGAAGGATGACTTCATTTCTTGGTAGCCAAAAATTAGAATTTCTGTGACGTAGCAGGCCGCATCGCGGTGTCTCCAGGCAACCGCCACCCGTGTTTTGGGAGGAGGGGGTGGGAGGGGGTAAGCCTCCCATCGTCTCCAGTTGGTCAATTAGCATGTTGCTCGCGGTGAGGACGGACGCACGCGCCCAGCGTCCCGTTGCCGCAAAAGTCCAACGGTGCGTCACCAAAAATGTTTCGTCCCACGTCTGCCCTTACCCTCGTAGGACGTGACAACCAGCAACTTCGTTGGCGTAGAGAATTGTGCGGTGTTTCAGTCACAGCTTCACACTATCCACTCAAATGATTACAACATTTTACTTTAAATCTTTGATATTTTCTTACCATGATGAAATCATAATACTTACTTTATTAAAAATATCTTTTACGAAAAAAATTGTAAAACAATAGTCAGTTGAAAATTTTTCTGGACGTACACATTAAGAAAGTAGCAAGCAAGGAACTTTTTTTATACATGTAGATGGGCGGTAGACACGATAAATGAAGAGGAACCGCTAAAGTTTATACCCCTCTTCTTAAAGCATTAGCACTCGTGATTTCCTAGTAACGGTGTATACAACTTTAAAATATTTCAGCCGTATAGGAGAGCAGCAACTACGAACTTTCTGCTTTAGATTATCTTAAATTACTCTTCTCTAATCTTGTATCTTCATATAGCTTAAAATAATGTTGCTAATTATTAGTTATATCTTTACACTGTAGCATACATAAATATTAAACTAAAAAATCACGAGAATGATACGGTAAACATACTCCACTACGGCAATTTACAAGTTACATGGAACTTCAAATCACGCTTGCTTCGCACAATAAAATTCACAATTCAAACTGTAAAAAAATTGGGTAATAGTTCCCATAATTGCTGTAATTTTACAAACATTCATACTATATATGCATTTACTGTATTCCTAATAAATTCATGTTTTTAAAAAATATAGTTGACATAGGTGTATTCTAGATTTGAAACATTTAAAATCATTCGCATCTGTCCATATTGCTATACCCGAACATGAAGCCTGCAGTTCGTTGGTTGCGACAACTAGAAAAGTGTTTTGAAGTATGTTCAGAACAGTCAAACACAAAATATAACCGAAGTTCTGGAATGAAATAAATTTCAATAACTAGCTCAGCTCTTTCCCAGTATTTGTACTTTTGTAGTTTTATATTTATTTTTAAGATACAAAGCTACTTCGTTTTGAAAATATTTTAACGTTTAGTAGATTATAAGAATGGTAAACCATTTGGTTTACTTTTAGTGTAGTAGCGTTGTGTTAATAACGCTCAAAGTTGTTTGTTTGATTTAAATGCATTTCAAAATACAAATAGACCTGCATAACTGCCAGCAAATTAATAATTCATTGCTCACTGCTGCTTGGTGTATTGAGAAAATACCGAAATATAATTGTCAAGGTTACAAAAACATATTTTTCTATAACTCTAATTAGCACTATTTACACCCAAATTCATGTTTGCGTTTAAAATTCACTTATTTCCATTGCATATCAAATAACGAACGCGGATTATCCTACATAATCTTACGTCTTTGGAAGAAAGCCATGTAAACGCATTTGTTTTAATTATAATAATTTAGTCGAGCTAGTAGCGTGCAAACAGAATATTACACAGCAAATTTTTTCTAAAAATAGCTTAAACAAAAAATGCAGCTTTTTTTTTAGATAATTATTAACACCTATTAACGTGTCAAATCAAAAATAATTACAAACACTCAAACAATTTTAAAAACTATTTACTACTGATGGAAACAATCTTTCTGAATAGTTGGCAAGCATATAATGAGTAGTGGATTTTCAAACCCAAAAAATATATTTAATCACAATAAAAAACAATTTATTCAGCAATAAAACAATCAATTTATATCACAAATCTAACTTCAGAGCTCCAAAAAAAAAAAAAAACTTAAAATTTATCTAAAAAGTTAATTGGCGTCCATGAAAACCACATTGTCAGTTACAATTATCATAAAATGTTAACTACCAAATGATAATTTAAAAAAAATACATTCTTTCTTGACTCTCAATTATTTCTAGCGCCCAATTTAATAAATATTTCCACAATAAAGGAGNTAAAAAAAATACATTCTTTCTTGACTCTCAATTATTTCTAGCGCCCAATTTAATAAATATTTCCACAATAAAGGAGGGTAGCAAACATTTGCCCATCAAAGCCTCCATTAAAAAAAACGTTTAAAAAATTGACAATTAAAACAATTACGGAGGGAGGCAGTCACGCGTGACACATCACAGCTCCGACCGATAAAAAACCATAGCTAACAACACAGAAACCAATTAACAAATTACACCCTAAACGATAAANATCACAGCTCCGACCGATAAAAAACCATAGCTAACAACACAGAAACCAATTAACAAATTACACCCTAAACGATAAAATCGTGGAAAACATTGAAACCACACACATTAAATTAAACTTGGGCGGCGCGCAAAACGGTCACGACACGTTAAAACAGGAGACGCAGCAGACGCGACCCCATAGTTAAACCGAAACGAAATTTAGAAGGGCGGCCAAATCGCAAATTTAGAAATGGAATAGCACTACTGCACACCAAAGCGACTACACAACCATGCCACGCAAATGACAAAACATTAAAAATACCCTACCGCGAACTATTAACGTTTTCTCCACGACTTACCGTTTAATATGCCCCATCGCTCTCTGTCGTGAATGGTGAAGGTGTCTGCTTAACATCATCGTCAAAGTATTCAGTTCAGCTGGACGAGGTGAAGTGCGGTAAACCCAGACAGCGCAGAGAGGAGGGCGCGTGGTAGTAAAACAGGCGTAGAGGGAGCGCGTAGAGAAGAAGAAGAAGAAAGTAGCGCGGCCGTGCGAGGCCTTAAATAAACCAACACGGCCAATCATAAATCATTACGCACGGAGGAGTAAGGAGGAAGTACGGGAAGAGGAGAAAAAGGGTTGAAAGGCAGGGGATGCGAAGGCGGGTAGAGTGTACACCACAACCGCAGAAGCAGATGGCGCTAACGAACTTACGCGGCGGCGCTAAGGTCGTAAACGTAGACTCAAGAAACATCTGAACATCATGACCACGTGTGAAAAAATTAAAAATGAATGTCACTATTAAAATACAAAAAAAAATTGTGATGTTTTACTTTAAAGCATTAACCGTCAAAATTTTGTATATATTAAAAGTGACTTTTCCTCTCAATTTGAGTTGAAACAAAACATACTCTTTCATTGCCTGCCCAACAAAGTGAGGCCATTTTCTCGGGAACGGAAGCATATACGGCAAAATTCACGGACCGTTTTAAAAAAAAAGTGATGTGCTGTAAAGTGCGGGTAATTAAAATTTTAAAACTGCTTTTATTAATGTATATGTACGTCTGCTGCTGTTAGATGAATCCAAAGGCGTGGCGCGAGTTCTGATAATTATGAATTCTAATCCATATTCGATGTGTAAACGAGTTTTAACATCGCTCTTATCAGTTCTGTAACACACGCTTATTGAACAAATAATTGTTTACACGTAATTTTTTTTGTCTTACAGGGTCAATATATTTTTTTCACATGATTTATAATGTTTTGTAGCAAGAATTATTTATTTGTTTCGAAACAGAGTCCATCATATTTCGTATATTTCTCAACAGTATTTTTATTTGGCCGCACACGTATATGTCTTTCTCTTTTAACATTGTGTCTNGCCTGGGAGGGGGGGGGAGGTTGGTGGAAACTCGCGATAAAGCACTCTTTCCAAACCACTTCGCCAGGGCTGCTGTGGAGGTGGTATAAATCTCCTCGCGAGCCGGCTTGGTGGAGGGCGGTGTAAAACAGGAGAGCGGGAGTAGGCATTGGCTTGATAGCGATGGAGGGAGAGGGGGGGCGTGTATGCGTGTAGGAGGTTGTGGAAGGAAGGCGAGAGTATTTTTGCGAGTTCTCCAGGTCACACGAGTTGCCTGCCGCTTGTCGGCGCCGCCAAGAAGCGGTCGCCATAGCCGTCGGCTGGCGACTCAGATACTGCGCGGTGTCCGCTGGTTCCCCCTCTCTCTCTAACTCTTGACAACTAGAACTCGTACGATCGTGCCTGGTCCGCATGTGCGTCCATATCGCTGGACAGAATACGTGGTCGCAGGACAGACAGAGCGTGAAACTAGAACAGCCAGGCAGAAGATAATTGCTCGTTTCCCGCGTCAGCTACGCCGAAATTTCTGCTCGCAGAAAGAGGAGACTTTGCCGATATCTCCCNGAGAGTATTTTTGCGAGTTCTCCAGGTCACACGAGTTGCCTGCCGCTTGTCGGCGCCGCCAAGAAGCGGTCGCCATAGCCGTCGGCTGGCGACTCAGATACTGCGCGGTGTCCGCTGGTTCCCCCTCTCTCTCTAACTCTTGACAACTAGAACTCGTACGATCGTGCCTGGTCCGCACGTGCGTCCATATCGCAGGACAGAACACGTGGTCGCAGGACAGACAGAGCGTGAAAGTAGAACAGCCAGGCCGAAAATAATTGCTCGTTTCCCGCGTCAGCTACGCCGAAATTTCTGCTCGCAGAAAGAGGAGACTTTGCCGATATCTCCCAGAAGTGATTTCTTGTGATATTTGCGTATACGTTTTTGTCTCGGGTAATTTGAGTGTCCGCTAGGATTGCGATTTCCCTAAGAGCATAACGGATCCCCAGTTATCGCCAACAGCATTACACAATAATTTTTTCTTCAGTACATGCTAAGATTTTGCTGAAAGGCTGTTCGCGGTTAAGTGAGCACTTTTAAATCAACCTTTGAAAAATGTCACTGGCCCCCCTAAAGTAGTCAGCAAGATTCCAGAGTAGGTCGTTCAGGACGTTTAAGAACCTCCCAGAAGGATGACTTCATTTCTTGCTAGCCAAAAATTAGAATTTATGTGACGTAGCAGGCCGCATCGCGGTGTCTCCAGGCAACCGCCACCCGTGTTTTGTGAGGAGGGGGTGGGAGGGGGTAAGCCTCCCATCGTCTCCAGTTGGTCAATTAGGATGTTGCTCGCGGTGAGGACGGACGCACGCGCCCAGCGTCCCGTTGCCGCAAAAGTCCAACGGTGCGTCACCAAAAATGTTTCGTCCCACGTCTGCCCACACCCTCGTAGGACGTGACAACCAGCGTAGAGAATTGTGCGGTGTTTCAGTCACAGCGTCACACTATCCACTCAAATGATTACAACATTTTATTTTAAATCTTTGATATTTTCTTACCATGATGAAATCATAATACTTACTTTATTAAAAATATTTGTTACGAAAAAAATTGTAAAACAATAGTCAGTTGAACATTTTTCTGGACGTACAACATTAAGAAAGTAGCAAGCAAGGAACTTTTTTTATACATGTAGATGGGCGGTAGACACGATAAATGAAGAGGAACCGCTAAAGTTTATACCCCTCTTCTTAAAGCATTAGCACTCGTGATTTCCTAGTAACGGTGTATACAACTTAAAAAATATTTCAACCGTATAGGAGAGCAGCAACTACGAACTTTCTGCTTTATGTTATCTTCAATTACTCTTCTATAATCTCGTATCTTCATATAGCTTAAAATAATGTTGCTAATTATTAGTTATATCTTTACACTGTAGCATACATAAATATTAAACTAAAAAATCACGAGAATGATACGGTAAACATACTCCACTACGGCAATTTACAAGTTACATGGAACTTCAAATCACGCTTGCTTCGCACAATAAAATTCACAATTCAAACTGTAAAAAAATTGGGTAATAGTTCCCATAATTGCTGTAATTTTACAAACATTCATACTATATATGCATTTACCGTATTCCTAATAAATTCATGTTTTTAAAAAATATAGTTGACATAGGTGTATTCTAGATTTGAAACATTTAAAATCATTCGCATCTGTCCATATTGCTATACCCGAACATGAAGCCTGCAGTTCGTTGGTTGCGACAACTAGAAAAGTGTTTTGAAGTATGTTCAGAACAGTCAAACACAAAATATAACCAAAGTTCTGGAATGAAATAAATTTCAATAACTAGCTCAGCTCTTTTCCAGTATTTGTACTTTTGTAGTTTTATATTTATTTTTAAGATACAAAGCTACTTCGTTTTGAAAATATTTTAACGTTTAGTAGATTATAAGAATGGTAAACCATTTGGTTTACTTTTAGTGTAGTAGCGTTGTGTTAATAACGCTCAAAGTTGTTTGTTTTATTGAAATGCATTTCAAAATACAAATAGACCTGCATAACTGCCAGCAAATTAATAATTAATTGATCACTGCTGCTTGGTGTATTGAGAAAATACCGAAATATAATTGTCAAGGTTACAAAAACATATTTTTCTATAACTCTAATTAGCACTATTTACACCCAAATTCATGTTTGCATTTAAAATTCACTTATTTCCATTGCATATCAAATAACGAACGCGGATTATCCTACATAATCTTACGTCTTTGGAAGAAAGCCATGTAAACGCATTTGTTTTAATTATAATAATTTAGTCGAGCTAGTAGCGTGCAAACAGAATATTACACAGCAAATTTTTTCTAAAAATAGCTTAAACAAAAAATGCAGCTTTTTTTTTAGATAATTATTAACACCTATTAACGTGTCAAATCAAAAATAATTACAAACACTCAAACAATTTTAAAAACTATTTACTACTGATGGAAACAATCTTTCTGAATAGTTGGCAAGCATATAATGAGTAGTGGATTTTCAAACCCAAAAAATATATTTAATCACAATAAAAAACAATTTATTCAGCAATAAAACAATCCATTTATATCACAAATCTAACTTCAGAGCTCCAAAAAAAAAAACTTAAAATTTATTTAAAAAGTTAATTGGCGTCCATGAAAACAACATTGTCAGTTACAATTATCATAAAATGTTAACTACCAAATGATAATTAAAAAAAAAATACATTCTTTCTTGACTCTCAATTATTTCTAGCGCCCAATTTAATAAATATTTCCACAATAAAGGAGGGTAGCAAACATTTGCCCATCAAAGCCTCCATTAAAAAAAACGTTTAAAAAATTGACAATTAAAACAATTACGGAGGGAGGCAGTCACGCGTGACACATCACAGCTCCGACCGATAAAAAACCATAGCTAACAACACAGAAACCAATTAACAAATTACACCCTAAACGATAAAGTCGTGGAAAACATTGAAACCACACACATTAAATTAAACTTGGGCGGCGCGCAAAACGGTCACGACACGTTAAAACAGGAGACGCAGCAGACGCGACACCATAGTTAAACAGAAACGAAATTTAGAAGGGCGGCCAAATCGCAAATTTAGAAATGGAATAGCACTACTGCACACCAAAGCGACTACACAACCATGCCACGCAAATGACAAAACATTAAGAATACAAAACATTAAGAATACCCTACCGCGAACTATTAACGTTTTCTCCACGACTTACCGTTTAATATGCCCCATCGCTCTCTGTCGTGAATGGTGAAGGTGTCTGCTTAACATCATCGTCAAAGTATTCAGTTCAGCTGGACGAGGTGAAGTGCGGTAAACCCAGACAGCGCAGAGAGGAGGGCGCGTGGTAGTAAAACAGGCGTAGAGGGAGCGCGTAGAGAAGAAGAAGAAGAAAGTAGCGCGGCCGTGCGAGGCCTTAAATAAACCAACACGGCCAATCATAAATCATTACGCACGGAGGAGTAAGGAGGAAGTACGGGAAGAGGAGAAAAAGGGTTGAAAGGCAGGGGATGCGAAGCCGGGTAGAGTGTACACCACAACCGCAGAAGCAGATGGCGCTAACGAACTTACGCGGCGGCGCTAAGGTCGTAAACGTAGACTCAAGAAACATCTGAGCATCATGACCACGTGTGAAAAAATTAAGAATGAATGTCACTATTAAAATACAAAAAAAATTGTGATGTTTTACTTTAAAGCATTAACCGTCAAAATTTTGTATATATATATAAATGACTTTTCCTCTCAATTTGAGTTGAAACAAAACATACTCTTTCATTGCCTGCCCAACAAAGTGAGGCCATTTTCTCGGGAACGGAAGCATATACGGCAAAATTCACGGACCGTTTTAAAAAAAAAGTGATGTGCTGTAAAGTGCGGGTAATTAAAATTTGAAAACTGCTTTTATTAATGTATATGTACGTCTGCTGCTGTTAGATGAATTCAAAGGCGTGGCGCGAGTTCTGATAATTATGAATTGTAATCCATATTCGATGTGTAAACGAGTTTTAACATCGCTCTTATCAGTTCTGTAACACACGCTTTTTGAACAAATAATTGTTTACACGTAATTTTTTTGTCTTACAGGGTCAATATATTTTTTTCACATGATTTATAATGTTTTGTAGCAAGAATTATTTATTTGTTTCGAAACAGAGTCCATAATATTTCGTATATTTCTCAACAGTATTTTTATTTGGCCGCACACGTATATGTCTTTCTCTTTTAACATTGTGTCTGTGTACTTACAAGGCAATATGACACTTTGCATTTCTGGTCGTTGGTGGTCATTTTAAGTGGCAGTACAGATGAATTTGAATTGTAACCTTCGTGATCGGTCACTGTTTAAAGAACGTCCTTAAGTTCAGTTTTGAGTGGAGGAAGACGGACGTATTGTTAAGCGATGTCAGGCATGACAGCCCGGGTGTACTGTGCACTAGGTGTTAAATTTATATTTTTTGTAGCGAAGTCCGAGTTCGCACTCCTGAAATGGCAGGCCGTATAATAGAGACGAAGACGCGAGGTGTTTCAAGCAATAGGTAGGCCGGTATAGCCCCCCTCCGCGTAGCTTTCAGAGAGGTTAGCTAGAACTCGTGAGACGTCCGCCAAGGTGCCATTGAACTGTATGCTTAGCACCGTAAGCCGTGCGCTTACATACAAGGAAGACGTCACCCAGGGCTGTTGCGCATCCGGAGAGGTGCACCTGATCATCGGGAACTTCTAGATATTCAAATTCTACGTTTTGACTACTAATTTCACCTAAGAAATTCCAAATAAAGTTTTTCACAACACCTATAATAAACTTTCTAGAACATTTCCACGCCGCCGTATTGGTTTTCTTACATATACAACTTTTCCCAGCATTTACTATGGCAAATTTGTATTGAATCCTTACTGTGCCGGTAACTATTGCAAAAGATTTGTCTAAAGTAAATATTTTAGTAAGGAACATCAAAGATTTTTGGCGTGATTTTTGAATATTTTAAGTATTTTAATTCGTAACCATCACGAGGGCACTAGTGTTTCAAAGGCCACTACCCCAAGCATAAATATTTCAATTATGTTGTCAATATTTTCAGAGTCACAAATAACTTGCTTATTTGTAATACCATCTGGATGAAGTACTTGGTTTTGACGGACAAGTCAAGTTATTCTGAGCACAATTAAACCTCTTGATATTTTTNGTCTAAAGTAAATATTTTAGTAAGGAACATCAAAGATTTTTGGCGTGATTTTTGAATATTTTAAGTATTTTAATTCATAACCATCACGAGGGCACTAGTGTTTCAAAGGCCACTACCCCAAGCATAAATATTTCAATTATGTTGTCAATATTTTCAGAGTCACAAATAACTTGCTTATTTGTAATGCCATCTGGATGAAGTACTTGGTTTTGACGGACAAGTCAAGTTATTCTGAGCACAATTAAACCTCTTGATATTTTTCTAAACAAAGTCGCCCATTGTTGTCATTTCTAAGTAGTAGCAAGTTTTACTCCTAGTGTTCCTATTTGTGTATGGGTTTTTCCTATCCAAAAGTTTTTTGCTACAAGACTCATGTGTTGCTGGATCTACAAATGCTACGTGTTACATCAGATTGGCAAGATCAAGTGTGTGGGTACACCTATTTACAGTCTGGACGGGGCCGGGCGATGTAACTCGTCAGACTTCCTTCAAGAGACATTACAATGGTTTTGATTTCCAGTTTTAACGCTGGTTTTTGAGTTACCAAGGAGTTAAAGGGGCAATAGTTCTGATTTTCAATAAGCACACCTATCTAGTACTCAGTTGGGACGGTTGTGATTGCGCAGCTAGGTTTGTCACTCTACCCAGAACATGTGTTACACGTACTACAGCTGTCGCCATGTAACCCTCATATACACACAGAGGTATGCAGAACCCCTTTCTCTTTCAGTCTATCATTATTTTGCATTCTATTGTTGTAACACCTACTCACACATTGTTGGTTTCTGTTGTGTATGTTGTGAGCGTTTGCTGTGTGCATTGTAGTTGCGTCGCCATAACGTTACGTTACGTTACGTTACATTAACTGGTGCTCCAACTGGGGCACGAGAGGAAAGAGTCCGTTATTTTCTTTCATCCAATGACGCAACAATTAATGTGTAGGAGACAGCACACACCATACAATCTCAGACGAACTACTGCTCCTNGCCATCTGGATGAAGTACTTGGTTTTGACGGACAAGTCAAGTTATTCTGAGCACAATTAAACCTCTTGATATTTTTCTAAACAAAGTCGCCCATTGTTGTCATTTCTAAGTAGTAGCAAGTTTTACTCCTAGTGTTCCTATTTGTGTATGGGTTTTTCCTATCCAAAAGTTTTTTGCTACAAGACTCATGTGTTGCTGGATCTACAAATGCTACGTGTTACATCAGATTGGCAAGATCAAGTGTGTGGGTACACCTATTTACAGTCTGGACGGGGCCGGGCGATGTAACTCGTCAGACTTCCTTCAAGAGACATTACAATGGTTTTGATTTCCAGTTTTAACGCTGGTTTTTGAGTTACCAAGGAGTTAAAGGGGCAATAGTTCTGATTTTCAATAAGCACACCTATCTAGTACTCAGTTGGGACGGTTGTGATTGCGCAGCTAGGTTTGTCACTCTACCCAGAACATGTGTTACACGTACTACAGCTGTCGCCATGTAACCCTCATATACACACAGAGGTATGCAGAACCCCTTTCTCTTTCAGTCTATCATTATTTTGCATTCTATTGTTGTAACACCTACTCACACATTGTTGGTTTCTGTTNCCCCTTTCTCTTTCAGTCTATCATTATTTTGCATTCTATTGTTGTAACACCTACTCACACATTGTTGGTTTCTGTTTTGTATGTTGTGAGCGTTTGCTGTGTGCATTGTAGTTGCGTCGCCATAACGTTACGTTACGTTACTTTACATTAACTGGTGCTCCAACTGGGGCACGAGAGGAAAGAGTCCGTTATTTTTTTTCATCCAATGACGCAACAATTAATGTGTAGGAGACAGCACACACCATACAATCTCAGACGAACTACTGCTCCTATCAATTATAAAATTTTAGAGTACGTAGCCGAAATGGAAGAAACGATTGAGGTAACACTCCTAGTAAGGGGCAAGGAATTGCTACAAGCACTGAGGACATAGACCACAGGAACCCGCACTACCGTCTGAAACACCAGTGGCTACTCCAGGCGTGCCACAAGCCAAGAAACTATACTACAGGCGTTTGTGCAAACAATGTCTGTCATTTTGCGAAACCAGTCTGAGGAATTAGAGGTAAAGCTGCAAAGTCAGGCCCAAAAATTAGAGGGAAAATTGCAGGAGCAGGCAAGTGGGTTTAACCCAGAATACGCAAACCCGGTCACAAAACCAGGCAGCGGATAACAGGGCGCATTAGGCTGAGAAATTAAAGGAAAAGTTAAAGGATCAGGCCGGTAAAATACAACAGTAAATTACGCAGCTGCCGGGCAGCTTAACTGCCAAATCGGTTCAGGTACAAGAGAAGCAAGATAATGTACGCAAATAGGTAGCAGCTAACAGGGAATATCTCGAGCTGTTAAAAGAGCATCGTACGCTGCGAGTAAGCGCCGTGGAACAGCGAGCACACTTGCTAGAGACGAGACCGGCCTCTGCAACTGACGCTTCACAAGTCAACAAGCGTGTAACGAACCAGCCGGATTCATTCTATCACCACATGGAGAACCGGTTTGAAACAGGTAGAAAAGGCTGCAGATATCGAGCGAACTAAAGTGACTGAACGCATCGCCAAAGTAGCTGAAAAGATCGACCAGTTAGGGTAGGTTGTTGTAGGAATGGAAAACATGCAGATCGATGACAGTGCTACAGTAAGGGAGGAAACACCGCCAGCTAGCCCCACTACCACTTCGCCTGCTGTTACACTAAGGTCAGATGCAGGTGCAGTAAACACAGTTACCACACTGACCAACCGACCTAATACTCCCATGAGTACCCTGCTGTACCATCCCTACAAACTATAACTCTCTTAAGGTAGCCAAATGCCTCGTCATCTAATTAGTGACGCGCATGAATGGATTAACGAGATTCCCTCTGTCCCTATCTACTTTCACAATTACCCAGCAGTTACCCAGGTTTGAAGGAAAATTCCTTTTTTAAATTCACTGGTAAAAAGAATCAAGATTATATAGATTAATGAAAGTCAGCAGCATAACAGTTGACGTTCTGATACGGTGTATTAAACATTAATTTGGAAGTGAATAATCTCCTTGTACCGAAGATTATTCGCGCGTACGACTGATGATGATGAAAATGAAGTCGGGACCAATGCCTTCATCGTCGAATCATCGACAGTGCAGATACTGCAACAAATTATATGCGTTTGACTACAATACGTGGCGACATGAGAAGAGTGAATGTCTGAAGAACACTTCTCGTATGATTTTTAGATAAAAAAAACTGCCCTACGCAGTTAGCAAGAGGCGATAACTTGGATAGACATGCCAAAGTCTGTAAATATAGTGTTCCTTCTCCTACCGAGATACGGCATGTGACGACTTCGCTTCCTCCAGTTAACAATACGTAGCATAATATATTCATAGAAGGCGAGGGAACTATGGTCAATACTAGCAACGAACAGTGTGCCATACAATCGGATGGTATGAAATATTCACATTCTAAAATGGCATGTGAACATGACGAACTTAGAAAAATAATGTAGCACCAGTAGCTGCGAAGACTAATGTTGCCAACGATGCTCCTACTTCAAAGGAAAGGATACTCGTTGATGTTTGTGCTGAAGAATAAGCGTATAATGTCTCTGCAGAAAAAGGAAAGGGCCATGAATACGATAATGAAGACAGCGTTGACGGTGAAAACAGTGGCGATATTTGTGACGTCCTCACACATCTCCCCACCGGCTTTGCTGAAAAAAGTGTTTTGAATAATGCAGAAGACGACAAGAACGCNCAATACTAGCAACGAACAGTGTGCCATACAATCGGATGGTATGAAATATTCACATTCTAAAATGGCATGTGAACATAACGAACTTAGAAAAATAATGTAGCACCAGTAGCTGCGAAGACTAATGTTGCCAACGATGCTCCTACTTCAAAGGAAAGGATACTCGTTGATGTTTGTGCTGAAGAAGAAGCGTATAATGTCTCTGCAGAAAAAGGAAAGGGCCATGAATACGGTAATGAAGACAGCGTTGACGGTGAAAACAGTGGCGATATTTTTGACGTCCTCACACATCTCCCCACCGGCTTTGCTGAAAAAAGTGTTTTGAATAATGCAGAAGACGACAAGAACGCNTTGACGTCCTCACACATCTCCCCACCGGCTTTGCTGAAAAAAGTGTTTTGAATAATGCAGAAGACGACAAGAACGCCAACTACATATTTCCTGAATACCCCAATGTACTTGTTGATAAACTCAGAAATTTCATTGGCATGCACAGTAAGGAGATATCTTTAATCATTAGTGAACTTAAGGAAAAGGATTACATTGAATGAAACCATCGTGTACTACTATCTATCATCTGCAAACATCAGAAAACTTCAAAGACTCATTTTATGGAAAAAATAGGATAATAAATTTATGTGCTCTTATTTGTGCTTTTTTNCATCAGAAAACTTCAAAGACTCATTTTATGGAAAAAATAGGATAATAAATTTATGTGCTCTTATTTGTGCTTTTTTAAATTTATTGAACCTTACCCTACTGCTTTTCTGAGGAACTAATAATTTCAGAAGTGTCTAAAATCCAATGTAAAGGTCTATTTTAAGTAATAATTGGGGGAGAAAGTGCACTAGGTGGTCAATGGCCCAATATGAAGTATTATGCATATCTAGGACTGTTTAAGTCGGCTGAATTTGGTTTGACAAATAAACGAACTAAGGAAGGAATGTTTTTGAGGAATAAGAAATATTTTGAGGAATATTTTTAGGAATGAGGAATATTTTTAGGAATGAAGAATATTTTTAGGAATGAGAAATATTTTTAGGAATGAAGAATATTTTTAGGAATGAGGAATATTTTTAGGAATGTTTTTAATAATGAGGAATGTTTGAATAATAATGACTGTTTTTTGAGGAATGAAGAATGTTTTTGAGGAATAAACAATGTTTTTGAGGAATATTTTTGGGAATGAGGAATGTTTCTAAGGAATGAAAGGGTGAANGTTTTTGAGGAATAAACAATGTTTTTGAGGAATATTTTTGGGAATGAGGAATGTTTCTAAGGAATGAAAGGGTGAAAATCTGTGAAGCACCCCTGCCGGGAATCGAACCTGTCATGTAGTGTGGGGCGAAGAGGTCTAGTCAAGAATGGGCTTGTGTTAAGGTGAACATCCTGTGCGAAAACGTGTGTACAAATGAAAGGATGCTGTGTGCGTTCTCGTGATGGGAAATTAGAGCTCTAGCCGCTGCGTCCCTGCGGCCCCTCTCTTATGCAACATCTTGGAAGAGGTCATCTTTGCAAAATGGGCCTGGGGTGCTGTTTTCGATGCGGCTTCAAGTATAACATCTTCCGGAAGATGTTATACTTGAAGCTGGTAGCCTCATTACCTATACGAAATTGCCGGCGAGCTTTGAAATGTCCATAACACCAGTAGTGAACCTTCCTGCTGGTTCTGGGGCTCGGCCATGGTGCGTAATTTATGGCTATGCTTTGGGCGAGTCCTGACTTCTTTATTTCATCTTTTCACTAAAACAGTTAAGGAGCTTGTTCAAATCACATACTTTCTTTAGGGAAATCACCCCACAGAGTTGTCATTTTAACATCTTCCGTGAATTGATCATCTGCCTTAGGGATTTGATTAAATCTCCGGTTTTATCATCTCCCTGCGATAAATATATATATATATATATATATATATATACATATATATAATCGGTGCAAAAATGTTGTAGGTTTTTCCGTCGCAACAAGGAGGTAAACACTCATATTTGCTGATGTGAGCGGGTCAAATATTCAATTAGATTTCGGCCCCCCCCCACAACGATTTAACATTAATTGACCACTGTGTACGTGGGCGTTAAAATATTTCTAAATATATGCATCAGCGGATGAAAGGACTCTTTGGTTGGATTATTGAGAGAATAATAATGACCTGATTCGGTATACATTCCTAGCGGTATCAGACTAGCCAACCACGAATCGGTTGCAAAATGGTGGCTTTAAATACCTGGGAAATGCAGAAATAGTCTCTCGGTATGCGGATATCAAATAAATCTTTGTACTCAATATAGGGATTTATTTTAATTAACATATACATATTTGTCTGCATTACGTGTTGCAATTTTTTTAAAATATTTTTTCATCCCTAAAACGAGGATGGCTCGTGATTCTGAAAGTCCGATTTCGTGGTTTCTATGTGAGAGAAAAAGGTGCAACCCCCCTTCATCTTATAATGAACAGATGTAAATATTTTTTATTCGTGTCTGCCTACTTGATTCTCGTAAAATTATAGAGAGAGCATACATGTTCTAGGTGGTGTGCAAGCTAAAATAATAATAAAAGTAAAGTTTACATCCTTATGAGACGGAGCGAGTTGCTAGGGCAAACGGGAACAAGTAAGGATCGATCAAGAAACCACCCTGGCATTCACAAGGAGTGATTCTTTAAAAAATTAATTCGAACGAACGAGTCGAGTATCGAACCCGGGTCCCCCTGAATATGTCTCTCCCCTGATGTTGACTTGTGCGTGTATATATCATCAGTGTTTATTATCCTCTGAATTAAATTTGGAGTGTATTATAAATAAAACATGCTGCTAGAGCGACAAGCTCCCCTCCGCCAATTGCACAAAACCCGGGCTCCGCACAGCTCTCCGGCGGTCAGTGCGCTAGGGCAAAGTCCAATTCAATACCTGGTGCAGTGAGGCTGGGCGTGTGCGTGAGCTAAGATTACGACTACACGTGTCTCTCGATTACTTTACTTCTGTAATGGGACTCGTGACCACGTCTTTAAGTATGATTTTGTCTTAATAGTTTATTAATGCGTTTATCAGTCACGCCTAAAATTGGAATATTTTGGACTCTGTGTGTGTGCGTGTGTGTGTATTTTTACGTGTAAGCTAATGAAGAATGTGTCATTTTTTCTTATTTCTTAGTTTCACTCCATCACAATGTATCTTTGGTTTCACCGAAATAAAAAAAAAACCTTTTTATATTAGATTTTTTGTAAGAAAAAAAAACAAAGGTAGAGTTCAAGCTAGAATTCATGTACGTAGAATTCGTACATAGAATTTATTTTATACATTTGAAAGGGATTAACAAAACTCTAAAATTTCATGGCCTCCGTAATGCACTGGCTGCAATATGCTCTAATTTTTTGCTCTTGTGAAGTCTTTCCTTATGTCTGGACGAGGCTGAAGGGTGGTGACTGAGAGCTATATGCGCGTGTCTCTGCTGGAATTCGTATAGCGGTATAAATCTGCATGGTGGACTAGCATTTCGGGAATTAAACTATGTTTTAGTTTGCGTAATTCAATAAGAGTGAATACTATTGACACCTGCTGGATTAGAGATCGCACATAACTTACACAGGTTCACATGTCACTTTTCATTCGGCTAAAGTCACGTAGCAGTGCGGTGAGACTCTGAAGGGGGAGGGTGGGGCTGTTTTATCGCGGATAATAAATATCTCTTTAATGGAGCGAGCGCACACGAATGCATGAAAATACAGAAATTTTGATTGCCGAAGGTAACTGTTTTTTATGACTTTGTACTTGTGGTGGGTGTACCTTTACGCTAGCGTCTGCTCACGTTAGATAACTTTTCTCCCTCAAAACTTACTATACGTATATAATTTGTATGCATGAAGAGTTTTATATCTGGACACTGGGAAATATCGTTGCACGTGGAGTAACCATATGGACAATTTTTCCCGCTGCCTAAATTTCCTAACCTACGGATTTTAAACTTGGGAGGAAATGTTTATTTAATGATGAGCGTCTATTCTTTGATGAGTGGGAATGCATGAGATCCTTCACATGCATATCGCATACCGCGAGGGGTAGCGAAGTGGTTTTAACACTGTTTTTGGGGTTTTCTAACCATTATCATTTTATAGAAAGCTGCATAATGCACTCGCACATGAAAAATAATTTTTTCCCACATGAATGTTTACAAATATTTTGCTGNGGGGGGGGGGGGGGCGAGCATTTTGTTTAGAGGGGAAGACACACTCGGTGACTGATTTTTCGTTTATATTTTCTCCGAAACACGCTCTCTGAATGCTTTTTTCTCGTGACGTATATTTACAGTATGAGGTGTTAATTGTATTTTCGATATCCTTTCGATTCGAATACCTTCCTTTCGTTGAATGGGATTGGTTTTGCAATGCTGTGTTTGAGCCATACTTTAAAATTTATTTGGTAGGGTTTTTATGTGGATAGCCAACAGCTATGTTTTGCCCCATTCGAGTTAAACATGTGCAAATATCCTTTGAATACCCGCTCTCGTTGTGCAGGCTTAGGTATTTAAAATGTGATGGAATGCAGTTTGGCCCTCCACGAAACCAATGACATTAACCAACCCAGAACCTGCCACGATTCTTGGTCGCGATGGTTGCTCATCCCTAAACCTTGGTTTTGGGGACTACACTCGTACGCTGCTGAGAAGGAGACTGGGCACGACGGATTTAGGCAGGTGAATGCCATACAGCTATGCAGGTTTTTGCAAGCCTCTGCAAGTTATCGCAGGTAGTAAATGCCATGCCACATTTTACACACTTATATGTAACTCTATCTGCATTTTTCGAACATTCATACTTTTCGTGTATGCGAACACAGTTGGTAAATGCAAACGAAGTGTTGCAGTAGCGTCACGGGTACTGAGGTAAAGTCTTTAAATATTAACTAGGTGGTAAATATATATAAAAAAAAGTTCTAGTGCCGTATTTAATGAGGTTACGTTACTCCAGAGACTAGCTGGCCCGAACCGGTATTACGAATTTGAGCAGATTTGAAATTTCGAGGGAAAATATATGCGTGTTACGTGCCCGGTTGATAATATCCTGCGATCTGATTGAATTNTGCGAACACAGTTGGTAAATGCAAACGAAGTGTTGCAGTAGCGTCACGGGTACTGAGGTAAAGTCTTTAAATATTAAGTAGGTGGTAAATATATAAAAAAAAAAGTTCTAGTGCCGTATTTAATGAGGTTACGTTACTCCAGAGACTAGCTGGCCCGAACCGGTATTACGAATTTGAGCAGATTTGAAATTTCGAGGGAAAATATATGCGTGTTACGTGCACGGTTGATAATATCCTGCGATCTGATTGAATTAATTATCTGAAATTACTAGTCAGAATGCATAGTCTGGCATCAGGCGAGAAACTGTGCCGAAGGTCCACATTTTCCCCATTATGTACTTTCACCATACTAGAACTCTCTGGTGGAAAATACTGATAACAAGAGTGGTAGTGGTGAGGGATTAAGCTTGGGGGTGAATAATTGGTCGGACTAAAGTGTAGGGGAGTGGGGTAACAGAATAGTTACTAAAATGCAATTGTAATTTAAGTAGAATTAAAACGAAAAATTATTTTTGATGGGTACTAATTAAAGTTTTTAATAAAAAAGCCATTATCGATTTAATAAATTATGCTTGTATGTATAATGCTGATTGGATATATATGTATATATTTAATAGGATGAAAAATTACAGGTGATTGTATGTCTATGAAACAAATGTGAGTGCTGACATCTCACTTTGCGGCTGAATTGTCAGAATGAGCGGGTACCGACATTTCGATTGGAAGTGAAATCGAGAAAAAAACGATACTTATGTGTTGAAAATAGAATCCAATATGGAGGGCGCCAACAGCACCACCTATACTTTAAAAACTTTAACAAATATGGCTGCTGCCTGGTGGCTAAACAGGCAGGTCGTCTGGTGACGAAATCGATCATTATTACACTAGCGCCACCTATATGTTGAAAATATAAACAAATGATAAACGAAAAAACCAAGATGGCAGAATGAGTATAGGTGAGAGGTGGCGGGGATGGAGACCTGATGTCTAATTGGTAGAACGAAGGTGAGTATTTGGTGGTGGGGGTGTGGCAATTACCCAATGAGAAACATTGCTAGAGATATTAAGTTCACTGGAAGCGGGTGGTGGGGGCAGGGCAATTAGCAAATGAGAATCAGTGGTGGGGAAATTGGTCAATTAAATATATTGGAAGGGGTGAGTGGAGGGGATCAGTTGTCTGCTGGGCACAGTTCTGGGGACAGTACCAGCAATCTAAAACAAATGACTGTCGAATAAAACCAAAATGGTGGTCTAACGAAGGTGAGAGATAAACTCCAGTAATTTATAAACAAATAACAAACAAAAATCAAGATGGCTGTGGTTGGCTGTGATGCCTACCAAGATGGTGAACTGCACCTACCAAGATGGTGGAATAAGTATGGTTGGTGGGGTTGGGCAACCTCCGAAAATTTAAGTTATTTTAAATACATTTCCTAATAATTTCTATTTTTTTTTAAATATTTATTTAATGTATATTTATTAAAGTTTTTTGGAATTTTTTATTTTTCTGAGTTTTAAGGTCAAAGTTAGCCGGGGTCAAGGTCAAAGGTCACCAGGGTAAAGGTTAAAGGTCAAGGTCAACTGAATACATTATGCCCACTGATCGATCGCAATGAAGGAGCACGAACAGTTCTGATGCTCCGGTCCCAGGTCCCGATGTACCAAAGTCCCCATAATCCCGCTACTGTTGGCAAAGAGAGAGAGAGAGAGAGAGAGAGAGAGAGAGAGAGAGACAGACAGACAGACGAGGCTGGACATTACAAGTTTTTTAATTTTGTTCAGGAGCTCTGAGTATACTTTTATAAATGTTGTACAGAAAACAAATGTTATGATAGGCAGACTGGAATAGGGAAGGTGTCCGTGTATTTAATAAACGTTTTATTTGTTGTAAAAAAAATAAAAAGTTACAATGTTTATAAATTGAAAGGAAAAGTTAACTTGAAATGTAGGGTGTCAATAGAAAAGAAAATTTTAACTTCGTTGAGAGAAAAAAACTTTGTTGTGTCTGGAAGGAATTAAAATTATTAATAGTCTAAGGAAATAAAAAGTTAACTATTAACGTAAAAAAAGAATGCTATTGTTTTTTCTTCTTGTGTGCGTGAGCACGTACATGTTTTTGTAAGACTAAGAAGCTGGTACTTACAAAATAACCACTGATCTGGATAGCCAAGTAATTTATTGGGAATCGTAACTAGAGTAGAATGAGCAATTTTTTCGGTTTAAAATTTAATGAGTAATATGAGACTAAATTTTCTGTTTATGTCGGTGAGGAATGATGTATGATGAGGGTGGGTAGTTTGTTTACCCTCCCCCGTGCCTAAAATATAGGGATTCAGTATGGCATGGACTAGGAAAGAGCATGAAGAGATTCTTTCAGGTGGGTGGACACGGGAACTTAAATTTTTGGCAACTCTATGGTGAAACGTCGAGGAGTGATCGCCTATGTGTCGCGGACACTTCATAAAAGCAATCGGATATAGCTATTTTGGAGCCTGTTTGGAAATTGAACTGTGCCACCTCATAGGTGTGGTGAAGTGAGGACTTGCAAATTTATTTGGTAGACCTGGAAAGCAGAGTAT
Source organism: Clitarchus hookeri (assembly GCA_002778355.1). Taxonomy (NCBI): domain Eukaryota; kingdom Metazoa; phylum Arthropoda; class Insecta; order Phasmatodea; family Phasmatidae; genus Clitarchus; species Clitarchus hookeri. The sequence goes on along the minus strand of NQII01000103.1, from coordinate 1,351,227 downwards.
TGCCAGGGTAGCTACTGGGAGTGGGTGGTAGGAAGAGCCCCCCAACCCCTCCTGTGTTCCATGTCGTCGCTGCGTAATAACAGGAGGCATGTCCTGGAGGAGGACCGGAGGATAGGAGTGATGGAGTTTCACTGCTCGGTGTGACCCTCCTTTGCAGCAGGGAGCAAGGAAGATGTACCTGTGAGCTAGGCTGGGGTCTAGTATACCTAGCTTCGCAGAGGACGAGCGGTAGCTGTCTTGGTCGGACGTCACAATTGGCCGAGGCAGCAAGCGGATGTTGTTCACGCAGATGTTGCCAAGTTGATGGGGGGTTCGTCTAAGTTATGGACCTCCCTTTCCTGTGAGTTAGGTCCAATTATCCGCCACCTGTTTGTCCTGTTTTTTTGTCTTGGGGTAGGTGTGTTGAAATGTATTTGTTTTGAGTGAAAATTCTTTATGAATGATTAAAAAAAAGCATTTATTCAGGTTAGGGAATGCTGTTAATTTTTGAAATTTTTTAAAAATGGCATTACACAGGGGTGATTTTGTAGTGTTACCAGGAGTGAAGGTAACATATAAATTCTTGTGTTTGAGGCTTTTAATGATTTGTTACAGCGTAGTAGTCATGGTTGCTGTTGGTTACTGTGCGTCTTCGGGAGGAGCATGCTGGGAGACGGAGTCTGTCCCCCTGGAGCATTGTGGAAATGTGACTGTAACCACAGGAGATGTGGAGTAACTGGTCGGATCAGGTACTGTTTGTGAGGTATCCCAGGAGTCAGTGCATCTGCCAGGAAGCTTCTTCGGGAAAGTACAGAACCGCGTAGTACACGTTTGACAATATTGAACAAAACAGGAAAGAAGGGCTCAATGATTGTTTATTCAGGAGTCATGATAACTGTAACAGAGTAATGTAATTGCAGAAGTTTTATTGTTGAAATTGTGGATAGCGATTAGTTTGAGTGTCGNTGATAACTGTAACAGAGTAATGTAATTGCAGAAGTTTTATTGTTGAAATTGTGGATAGCGATTAGTTTGAGTGTCGCAGCTCGAGGAGTCTGAGTTGAGGTCGTTGTATTGACATTATGGTAGTTGAATGGGAATGAATCTTCTGCACTACATGCACCCTTATGGAAATTGTTATGTCACTTAGTCTGTATAACATTTATGATTGTAAACACGAACACATGAGTGCGTTCCTGGGTAGCTTATGAGGTCACAAGATCAGACGGACGGGGTAAATAGTCAGATTAAAAATTTTGGCACCTAGTTTGGTCGTGATTCGGTGTTGAGTTTTATTTGCCACGATTGAGGAAGTGTTGGAACCGAAAAATTTACAGTAGATGGGGCATTTATGTGTGTGTTAAGCTGCCATTTTCAGAAGGATATTGGCTCCCTGGGAGTTCAAACATTGACTTCAATAAATCGTGTGGTTTGGCTGTGTGCCCGCCTATTGCGAAATGTGTGTACCCGGGGTTACTGGCCTGGCTCCGAGTCACCGGCTGGGGTCTCTAAATTCGGCAGTTGCGTGATGCGTGCCGGTAGTTTTGGGTTAGTGAGAGTTGTAGAGTGGTTAACCAGTCACCAAACAGTGTGGATGCTTCGCAACTAGTTTATGAATCCCGGCACAATTTAAGCCTATGCTAGGCTTTGGCTTAGCCTAGGGTGCTGTTAATAAAGCACGAGATCGAGGAGTGTGCCGCGGAATACGAGGAAGTCGGCGCAGGTGCGCGAGATGGCGACAACAAAGTGCGGGTATTAGTGCGATGCATGACCGATCCAGCCCTTGGAGTGGGTCCCCTTCTCGAGGGTTGAGATGGGCATGTTAGGTCAGCAAGGAGCTATAAAATAGAATATGTTTTAATTTAAGATATAGGTAGGGCCCCCTAACGTAATCGACTTGCTCTAGCTTGGGTGTTTAGCTAATTTTGTACGGTCTCTCAATGGCAACAACACTCAGTCTAGGTAATACACAGATATGAGATGATCTGGTTTAATTAATATTAGGTATCTATAAAATGTTTTGCACAGTAATGTAGTTAGAAATTTNCAGATATGAGATGATCTGGTTTAATTAATATTAGGTATCTATAAAATGTTTTGCACAGTAATGTAGTTAGAAATTTTAGTTTTCATTTTAATGGTACTTAATCTATTTAATTAATGTTTTTTTCCAGAGAGATATTTATAATTGATTAATGTTAAACGTATTCTATTATTAAAGACATAAACAATTAAATANTTTTTTTTCCAGAGAGATATTTATAATTGATTAATGTTAAACGTATTCTATTATTAAAGACATAAACAATTAAATATAAATTAACTTTAAAACGAGTAGTTAACTTTTTTTTAGATAATGTCAGAGGTCTAGGCACACACTGGGTTGCATACGAAAAAAGTGGAAACAGAGCCGAGTATTTCGATAGCTTTGGAAACGTACATCCCCCGCTTGAGTTGAGTGAGTATTTGCATGGTGTGAAACTGAGATATAATTACAATGCCAAGCAGCTGCCAAGCGAGTTGTATTGTGACACTTCTGCATTCGTTTCTTAAGCGAATAATGTGATTTATTTTAAAGGCATGCAGATAGCATCCTCGTGTCAGTCATGTCTATATCTCTGCTCATGTCCGGCAAGAGTTCGGAGCTTCGTTAGCCAGTTCCTAGTATCTGGCAATAATTGATTTCCAGACATGTTTATCAGTCCCAAATGTGGACTTCTCCAACGGTTTGTTCCGTTATATTCGAGCGGACAATGGAGCCTCAGGCGAAGTGTGTTTACCATTACCAATAGGCTCCTATGAGATAGAAGGCATTGCTACATTCCTGAAACGCTCGCTACAGCCTGATGCAATGTTGCTTCTTCGAGGTAACCCCAATACTTTGAAGAGTGAAATGATTTGCAGTGCAAACATTGATTTCACAAAACACGATAAACTAGCTTCCATGCTAGGTTTCGAGAATAAAATGTACGAGGCAAGTAAAGTGCATGAATCATCCCTGCCAGTAAATATTTTGCCGGTGATCGTTATAAGGATAAACTGCAATCTGGTTAGCAGTTCATACCCGAATGGTCAGCCAAGCCACACACTACAGGAGTTTTCCGTTCATGAACCTCCAGGATTAAATCTCGTCGAGGTACCTTTAACACTAATTTATGCTCCAATTACAGCTAAGAGTGTGCAAGAAACTGTTGTTCGAGTATTCGACCAAGAAGACAGGTTGACTAATTTCTGTGGCGAAGAAATAACTTTACGTTTACATTGGAAGAGAGATGGAACTGAATTTTAAGAGGAAAAATATTATANTTCTGTGGCGAAGAAATAACTTTACGTTTACATTGGAAGAGAGATGGAACTGAATTTTAAGAGGAAAAATATTATATAAATTGGTAGAAGTAACAAGTCAAAGACCAGTACGCTGCGAGCAGCCAGTGTGTTAAAACGTGAAAATGTACACTTACTCAAAAGTCTTGGGTTCAAAATCTGCAAAAATGTACGCAGAAATACTTAACATTGAAGAACCCATCAGATATGAAGATTGTATTACAAAAACCAAATACACTCGTATTCACCATATCTACCGGGACCGTATGCATTGTCATCAGAGGTTTGAATCCCAGTGAAAAACGAGGACATTCATACAGTACCATGTAATCCATGTTTAAGGTTCAGGGAAACGATTATTAAGGAAGAGGAGTTAGTGCCTGTAACAACCCTAATAATCAGAAATTGTATACTTCACATAATTAACAGAATTTATTATGAATTAAGAAGTTGTAGTGGATTCGGCAAGGAATGTTGGAATTACGGCTACTATAAAGAAATACCTGTCTCTTACAGGCAACCAACAACATGCAGTGAAAATGGCTGGCTGGGGAGTCGAAGCAGACTATCAACTACCAGTTTATGAAGGTGAAAAATCGGAAGCATGTATCCCACTAGCGATACGGTTAGGTTTTGCAGAGGATTATAGTCATGCAATTATTAATTCAAAACAAAAATTGGTCATTCTCTTACCCAACACACAAACGAATGCGATAGAGGATGTGGCTGTTGGAACAGAAGCAACGACACTGTCGATACACTCCTTCGAGTGGATACTACCTCATGTGCAATTAAAAATGTTGGGTGGTGTAAAGTATTTTATATACGTCGAAAAGGGAAGGAACGTCGATATCGCTTTCCAAACATGGATTTAGGAAACTTACCAGAGTGTGCCGCGCTCCATCAGTGTAAATTTTAATGTAAAATGTAGTTTATCAAGCGAGAAACCTCGTTATATCATAGTTGCATTCCGAATGGAAAACAAAGTGTAGTCTGTGTATATCGATCGAAATTCGACCACGCAAAAATAAAGACTGTTAAAATATTTCTAAACTCTGAAAGTTTTCCCTATGGATATTTAATTGTAGATTTTACGAATGGGACTTACAAGATGCCATATCAGATGTTTGCAGATTTCCAGAAAAGCTGCTATGGACAAACACCATCCCAGGTGCTAGAACCGTGTGAATATATGAGCACCGCACCTCTCCTAGTTTTCGATGTGAGCAAACAAGACGACAGAGTGAACACCGGAGTGGTTGACTGTCGCATAGAAATGGTGTAAGAAGAGAATTTTCCCTACAACACTTGCGCATATGCTTTAATAATTCACGATCGCCTGGTCACATATAATGTAAGAGACAAAATTGTTAAAATACTGACGTGAGTGTGAAAATCCATTCAGTCAGACATCGCCCTTCAACATGTTTACTAATGGGCAGAGGTTCACATATCCTCTCGGATTCATCATCAAGGAAATACGTACTGCGTATACGAATGGAAGCACAGTTTCCTGCAATTTCTTACCACCGTTTGCTTGGCAGCTGCTCGACAACAAGAGTAAAGTCAAGGGATCGGTGGTTGACAAATCACTATCATGGACTTACATGACAAGATGGCGACACAGAATATGAAAAAAATAAGCAGCATACTCACCGACATGTTGTCTATTGAGATGGACAGGGTAGTGTTCGTGGCAGGTCCAGAACAAAAAAATATTTCTTAGTATTTACTGCAGTGCTAACATAAGAATTTATGACATGCAAACTTATTGTGATTGTCCATCACTGAAAAAACTTAAAGTGGGGAACACAAACATTAAGCACACTTGCAATTCGTGTGAGAATTATTTTGCTTGTCCCTGCTTCAACGCACTCGTCTTACAGAGGTAGGCTATGGACTGTGATAAAGATAGCAACATGATGGAAGACGAAAATGAGAATGAGGTCGGCTACCACCTTTTGGAGGTGAGTTGTGAGATGATGCCACATACAACTATAAGGTCGACGCACTGACAAGTCCAGTACAACCATGAAATTGAGTTCAGCTACCGTAGAATGTATATAACAAGGACGTGATGTGGTAAATATATCAGTTTAACTACAGATTGTCTCCATGCATGACGTATTACAGTTATCATGAATGGACATATAGTAAAATTTAATTGTTCAGTTGAGTACAAGAAGCTGTGTGACATGAAGATCGGGCAGAAATACATCGCAACTGATTTCCAGGAGATTGATATGTTATACGGGAAAAGCATTATGTGTGTATTAAACAATAACTTTAGAGTACATTTGCCAAAACTATATATTGAACTTATTCTGCAGAGGGACATGGAAGATATTAACAAGACACTGGTGCATGTAACTTACAATGGTATGAAGTATATCGGCAATGGAAAAAATTCACACATGTTAAATTTTTCGTGAAGAGTGTCATACTTCTTCAGCAGTAGGAGGGAAGAAGAGAAAAATATATATACTTGGATTCACCTATAGCTTCCTTGCATGCACAGAATGTTAGTCATCATGTTCAAGCTTATAGACCAAAAATTGAATAATATTTCGTTGTTCAATACTTATTTATATGATGGCGAAGAGCATTACGCGACTGTTAAAAAAAAACACTTTGAATTTAGAGTATATTTACTGAAATGTTATGTGCAGTTTATTGAAGATACTGACCTGCAAGNGGGACTGTTAAAAAAAAAAACACTTTGAATTTAGAGTATATTTACTGAAATGTTATGTGCAGTTTATTGAAGATACTGACCTGCAAGTTCTTAACCAAGTTGGTGGCAATGACGTACCCTGGTATGAAGCCTATTGGAAACGTTGGCATGCTCAAATTTCCGTACACAATAATGCCTCAGTCAGGAAGAAAATACTTCAGTGTAACTTCGGCCTCCTTACCCTACAGTCAAAATGATTTACGTGAATTTTAATCAACTGGATGTTGACAAGTATGAGGATGTAACCATCGGTTATCAGAGTTCATTTTAAGCCAGCAGGCTTACCAGAAAATAATATGGCATTCAATGGACTCGAACACTGGGTAATATGCGATGTCGAAGAGGATTGTATGTCTCTTCGTCTAGTACCATGCAGTTTCATTGCTTGTACAGTATATTATCTACGCCCTGACTGCCAACTTCCCACTACTACAAGCCGTCTGTTGTCGGAAGCAAGTGAACAGCGCTTAGACAGTGTTTGGGTTCGCAGAAAATCGCATATAAACTTCGTCGGCCCGGCAGTGACATCATTACAAGATGGACTGAGTTTTGTTCGGGTGAGTGGCATACAACAATTTTAGACAATGGAAACGTTACTTGGGAAACTATGTAGTTGCCGCTAACGTGTGAAGCCTACCTTTAAATATAAACTTAGGTCTGGCTACTGCACACGGCCATGAACCCAGAACTTCGGACTATGGAACCCAGCAGCAGTGATTCTGACAGTGTGACCGTGGAGAGTCAAATTATATGCAGAAGCAGATGTAAATGTTTCGAAGCTTTTTNAGCAGTGATTCTGACAGTGTGACCGTGGAGAGTCAAATTATATGCAGAAGCAGATGTAAATGTTTCGAAGCTTTTTGTGACCTCATTTATAGATTTCTGCTACTACTTGCCGAGATTTATAAATAACGGCTATTACGACATACTTGTCACAGCAAGAGACGAAGCTTTCCTGCATCCAGTTCGTTGTCGGTCATCGACTAAGCAAGATGGCAAAATTCCACCCTGCTAATTATTATGTCAGCATGGAACCTCGTTTAAGCAGAGTAAGACATNAGCAGTGATTCTGACAGTGTGACCGTGGAGAGTCAAATTATATGCAGAAGCAGATGTAAATGTTTCGAAGCTTTTTTGTGACCTCATTTATAGATTTCTGCTACTTCTTGCCGAGATTTATAAATAACGGCTATTACGACATACTTGTCACAGCAAGAGACGAAGCTTTCCTGCATCCAGTTCGTTGTCGGTCATCGGNTATTACGACATACTTGTCACAGCAAGAGACGAAGCTTTCCTGCATCCAGTTCGTTGTCGGTCATCGGCTAAGCAAGATGGCAAAATTCCACCCTGCTAATTATTATGTCAGCATGGAACCTCGTTTAAGCAGAGTAAGACATTCTTACTGGAAAGGAGGCCAACTGAGAGCATTTGCGGAGGAATGTGATGGGCTGTATCATACGCTCTATGCTCACAAGCTGTCATTTTCCTAGCCATGCCAACATGTATTGTAGAGTGCACGTGCTATGGGCAGTGTTGCGTATTCTACATGCTTTCAGAAACCAAGCTGCTGAGTTCTCCTGAAGAAGTTATTGCATTTGCCAAAAATCAACATTACAAGCCTTTGCATGCTCCAGACTGGGTGGTGACCAAGTCCATTCCATCAACGAGCCAGTCGTCAGTCATGATCGACATTTCATCTGGAGACCTGTTGCCAGCTACTTTGAATGCACCAGTTACAAAACTATCTAGCAGCAGCAAAAGTAAGACTGTCAGCGTTACCGAACCTGTGATCTCTCGCAAGAAAAAACTTTTGCTTTAATCGCCACTTCCATTCATGCCAGAACTCAGTGAAGAGTTAGCGCAGTTGTGTTTCCCTTCACCATTGGATGTCGTGACTAGCAGAGCGCCTGTCACAATCACAACAGACTCGCCAGTACTAATAACATGTGTGAAAAATGTTTTGAAACAAATTTTTAAAGACATATCAGAAGCACTTTAAAGGAAAAAAGCCATGTAAGTAATGGGGAATTGTAAAACAACTTGATGTGGTTTTAAAACCAAATATTTTGTAAATTTATGTTGAGTGAAAAAAAAAGTTAATGCTATTGTACTTTGTATAGTATTTGAAAGAGGAAAAAAAATGTTGATTGAAAATAAAATTGAGAATTCTAAATATTTTTGTCTATGAAGAAAATTTCTAAATAATGTTTTATCTCTTGAAATAATAATATTTTCACGTATGTCATGTTTTATTACTCATAAACAAAAATACAAATGTATGCATGGAGGGAAACTGAAGGAAAAAGTGTTTTGCTGTAATAATGTAATTTTATGCTGAATAAATATTTATAAAAACGAAAATATTTCATTCCTCCAAAAAATCCTAGTGTCATGAAAGGAAATATATAGAACATTTAACTATTCAGAAACTTGCAAATGGTAGTGTAATTGAAAATGAAACTAAAAAGTAAAATAATAATATTCGAGAAATTATAAAGCCACGTGTGTCTCGTTAATAAACCAATAAACATGTGGTTCAAATAAGCCAAAATAAAATTATCTGAACAAAGTGTAATAAGAAATACTACCTTACATTCAGACGAACAAGGGAGTATTTAAGGGAAGGGTAGATAGGGCCCGACACATCGCCAAAATAAAAAATGCGGACAGAAAATAATTTCGACAATGACCAGAAAAAGTGGATAGTATAGACTCTTAACAGAGATAGTAAAATATATGTAGCTTAGGATGTCGCAATGCATACATAAAAAATTTTAATGTGCTTTCTCAGACCTAAATAATCGCCATTCAACTAAAATTCTCCAGTCGCAGAACTGACGAACGCAGGGAGCGTTAAGGAATAGTTAGAAACATGGGAATGATGCTTCTCTCTTCTGAGCCAAAACTTTGACATGGGAAAAGCTATGATAAAAATAATGATTTAAAACGACATACAAATATTGTTCTAGTCAGCTGCAAAATCGTATTATTGACTCAACAGTGNGTAAAAATAATGATTTAAAACGACATACAAATATTGTTCTAGTCAGCTGCAAAATCGTATTATTGACTCAACAGTGGCAATATACAATTATAAAGAGAAGTCAGGTATAGTTTTTCTAAAAGACGCATTAGAAAATGTTTTAATATAATCTGCAAAGGATTATAAGTTTTATTTAAATGTAGACATACAAGGAAAAATATTGGCAAAACGTAGTCTCATGCATATTTCTTGTAGACTACACTATTCACTTATAAGAGCGATAGTTCACGAATCGTAAAACTGACGACAGTGTTACTAGCAGCTCGCTACAGTTTCAAAAGACTGTAAAATAGACCATCACGCAGAAAATCTAAGGCATTGTTCGGAAATAAAATTTTATTATATAAAACATATATTCAAAGACATGTAATTTTCTTTCCCCAGTCAGGAGTTAACACAGAAATGCAGGATTTGGGAAAAACCCACCCAGAAGGGGGAAATTTGATTGGCTTCTCCCCCTTTCAGTTCGAGCACTGCTGCTATTAATCGTGTATAATGAACTTAATTTATATAGACTGGTCACAGTAAAGTGAGCACTTTTGAAGCCCTGGTAACTCTTTTCTTTCAGCCAATTTATATGCTTCCATGACTTGTTAATATAAACACTGTCATACGAGTAATAAACACAGTGTATACAATTTCACCATACTCAAAACCAAAAGTCTGATTCAAAAAGTGATCAATTTGGCGTGAACAGGCTATAAATTTGGATCATCGACTGTGAAACTTCTGTCATCTTGGCGGTACCCAAAGAAAAATCCTACAAAAGCTCCGGCAAAGGAAGTTTTAAACAAGTCTAACGTACTTTTTTTTCTTCATATTATGCTCGGCAAGTTGAAAGGCTCTGAGCAGTGCAGTGGTGAGGTGATATTTTCCTCCAGTTCTGGTATAGAGCTTATGAATCCCTCGGGCAAAAAACTTTCGCTGGCAGTCGGGGATGTATTTTTATAACGGTGACCTGCGTGTTTTCCCTCACCCGGGTCAAAAACAACTTTATACAGTAGAACTGAGGAGAAGTATAGTCAGCCAATGACAGATTTGTACTCTATAGAACAACCATATTTGTTGAGAGAACACCGACCATTATAAAAATAATACCGCTCCTGGCCACATCCACCACGCCGCACCCTTCAGACATTGAGCTAGGCGTGTTAGTCTTCGCTCAATATATAAAAAAGGATAACGCTTGATGCCTAGGCCCACACCAGCCAAGCTGCTGAGGGATGAACATCGTGCTCATGGCTGCTCTCTCTCCAGGATCTGCCCGCCCCTTGAGACCAGCGAAGGCGAGGATTTCTGCGAGTGCAGCTGGACTACAGCAGCTTGGGTGTGGCGACTTTTCCGCAACTCGTTGCATCCCCAGGTGGCGGATAGTGGATCCCCAGACACTGCGGTGGCTGGGAATACTCGAATATTATACCAGCCCACTGGTCAACTCGCCGGTGCGACAACGCCGTTGTCGTGGACGTCGGGGACCTGGGTAGCTCAGTGCGAGATGACGAAGCGCATCGTGCGGAAGGTATCTCAATGATAAAGGCGGGGAAGGGATCTCGAGGTACTGAAACAATTGCGAAGTGTAGCGAACCTCACTGCTGGATTCTGCGGGCGGCTGACTGCGGATGCGTGAGGAATGGAATGTAATGCGTCGGACCTCGGAAGCTTCTCGGGCCAGTTGATTCGACACCATGCCTGGTAGGTCCCGGATGTCACGCTGAGCCAGAACTCACGCCGACCGACGGACTACTTTGGGGAATGGGGAGAGGGTGGCTCCCTGCGCAATTGCCCTCCGCCTCCCCCCAGGGCGTGGAGATCCTGGTGTCAACGCGGAGGAGTGAAGATGGAGTAGATGCCATGACTGAGCTGCCGAGTTTTCCGACGCACTCAACGAGAAGCAGGGTGGCCCTGCATTCAATAGCTGCTGTCAATATTATTGTGCTGGTTCGCCTGCACAGAAATATTGACAGCAGTTCAACCTCAAAGGCGCTTGTGCTTACAGCCCCGTCCTTTCTATTCTAGATTTTCAACTTAATATTAAAGAGCAATCCACACCTGCTGCCTCCTGTAGTATTTTCAGTATTGCATGAATATGTTTTGTACTTATTTCCTGTCGGGAGGGTTTTTACGGACCCTATGCCGGTTTTTCCCCTCCACCTTCTTAGCTATAGCCACAGTTATAGGCACACTTAGGGATGCAGTTCATGGCCCCAATCGTGGCCAAGGCTGCTTTAATCCCTCGCTGCCGCATTGCACGCCTCCTTTGCGTGAATTATTTCCCTTGTAGTCGTATGGGGCCTAGCCCTGAGACGCAATAAACTCCCGTCCCTACCTCGGAAGTACAATTAACACTTAGCAATAGGGTAGGTTAGAAAAAAAATCGCCTAGGCCCACTTTGATATCTGAGCTTAACGTCTAACCATCAAGGTACCTTATTGTGTAAACATTTCACCGCCTAGTCGTCGCTGTGTTTTCATGAATTACTCTTCCATCCATTTCAACTTCGCGTTAAAACTTGTTCAGTTCTGCCAATAAGTGTTAATGTTTAATAGAACTTGCAAAAATAAAATTTTCAAACGTTTATTACAGCTATAAAATACTTGCACACAATTTTTGAATTAACTATGTTTTCAGTGCTGCGTAAGCATGNCAAACGTTTATTACAGCTATAAAATACTTGCACACAATTTTTGAATTAACTATGTTTTCAGTGCTGCGTAAGCATGCTCTTCATAAGATATTATTCGTACGCACAGCATAATTTATTATTATTGTTAACGATGACTACTTCAACAACAGTAAATTGAAACTTGTTCGTGTGCATTTCTTAACTTAACCTTGGTGGGGAGCGTTGAAATACCGTAAGANAACAACAGTAAATTGAAACTTGTTCGTGTGCATTTCTTAACTTAACCTTGGTGGGGAGCGTTGAAATACCGTAAGACCTGCGTGCATTATCAAGCAAATTATTATCAGTATCAGTAAACAGATACCACTACTTTTATTTTTTAATTTATTAAAGAGCTAAAATACTTGTTAGCATTTTTAAAATTATTTTGTCAATGCGAGAACATTTTTTTTCTATCGTAAATAAATTGTCTGTCTCATTGTCTTAATTCATTACTGTTGCTTGCGAAAGCTTACGTGCACTTTTCTGAAAAAGGGAACTTTTTTTTCTTAGCCTATTGTCAGCAAGATGCAAAATGTTGGAAATAGTATATGCGTAAGTGGTAGTACAGACAGTGAACGGAAAAATAAATTGTCACGTTGAGTGATGTATTCTTTATATTAGCAATTACCGTCACAGTACCTGGCTTGTAGCCTATTGCATGTTACTACTAGTGTTTGTATACATCCATAGGCTATCTTTCACCCTTCCCCCAACTTTCCTCACGAATATTGCGAGCTTTTAGAATAAATATAAAACTTTATTAAAATTTTTTTTTTTGCTTACATTGAATTAATTATCATCGCTCACCGAGGCACAATTAACTGACAAAAAAAAAAACACTTTTCACAATTTTTAACATGTGTGTGAAATTTTTTATGATATCGGGAAATATAAACATGCGTATTGAAAAACAATAACTGTATAAATATATCTGTGAAGGAAAAACAATTAACATTTCCAATAAATGTCCACTTCGTATTACCATCACAGTANACTGTATAAATATATCTGTGAAGGAAAAACAATTAACATTTCCAATAAATGTCCACTTCGTATTACCATCACAGTACCTGTAAAGTCTTTCTATGCGTGAATAAAATGTATTGATAGCATTTTGTAGGCTATCATTTTTCCAACTTTAACTTATGTAGAATGATTTTTTTAATGTACAACATGTTTCTTTGAGATTTAAAAATAATTTAGGCGTGTACATGAAAAAATATACATACTTATGTAAGATGCATTGCAAGTATTTGGATATGTATTTGGAATAAAACTTTGGTGTTACAAGTCCAGCAACGTTCTTCAACCAGCGGCTTTGAAAGCTATGTTAAAAAATTACGGCGTGTCGCTTATTAGTTAAACTGATGTGCGGATAGAAAACACGTAGTTTTAAATGGAAAAAAAATACGGGAACGAGCGTTTGATTTACAATATATATGTAGACTTGTGCATACGTACCTTTCGGTCTCTTTTTGCAAGGATGCTGGGGTTCGAGCATCGCCCTGGGAAGTGCTGTACTTATTAAAAAACTTTAGACACTTTCAAAACAAAGCTATATTAATTTTAAAAAAAATTCCGGAGAACAAGTGAAAATATTTTAAATAGAAAAGAAGACATCCGACTGCTTGAATGTAATGTTAAAAGTAAAATTTTATTTTATTTTTTGTACCAGTTAATGTTAAAAACAGATCAGAAGTCCTAAAATTAATTTTCTACCACATCATACATGTAAAATATATTGGTCATATTATTTTTTAGTTGTACTACTAAAAAAAATTATGTGTCTGCCGGCTTTTTTGCAGTTCCAGCCATGCATTTAAACACATATTGTGTCCACTAGTCATGAAATATCACAGCTATTCACTTACNCTATCTCTTTCTAACATATTAGAACCATTGAATTCGGCATTACCCCGCGTTCGCGTTTCCCCCACTCTCCCCTACCTGTAAAGTCTTTCTATGCGTGAATAAAATGTATTGATAGCATTGTGTAGGCTATCATTTTTCCAACTTTAACTTATGAAGAATGATTTTTTTAATGTACAACATGTTTCTTTGAGATTTAAAAATAATTTAGGCGTGTACATGAAAAAATATACATACTTATGTAAGATGCATTGCAAGTATTTGGATATGTATTTGGAATAAAACTTTGGTGTTACAAGTCCAGCAACGTTCTTCAACCAGCGGCTTTGAAAGCTATGTTAAAAAATTACGGCGTGTCGCTTATTAGTTAAACTGATGTGCGGATAGAAAACACGTAGTTTTAAATGGAAAAAAATACGGGAACGAGCGTTTGATTTACAATATATGTAGACTTGTGCATACGTACCTTTCGGTCTCTTTTTGCAAGGATGCTGGGGTTCGAGCATCGCCCTGGGAAGTGCTGTACTTATTAAAAATATACGGATANAGTATACGGATATCGGATACTATAGTTTAGACACTTTCAAAACAAAGCTATATTAATTAAAAAAAAAAAAAATTCCGGAGAACAAGTGAAAATATTTTAAATAGAAAAGAAGACATCCGACTGCTTGAATGTAATGTTAAAAGTAAAATTTTATTTTATTTTTTGTACCAGTTAATGTTAAAAACAGATCAGAAGTCCCAAAATTTATTTTCTACCACATCATACATGTAAAATATATTGGTCATATTATTTTTTAGTTCTACTACTAAAAAAAATTTTGTGTCTGCCGGCTTTTTGCAGTTCCAGCCATGCATTTAAACACATATTGTGTCCACTAGTCATGAAATATCACAGCTATTCACTTACACTAAACCAGGTTCAAATCCAATAAAGTGTGTTTCTGTTAGTAGAAAGAAATTAGTTGGATGGTGTTGGTTTGAATATCAGATGCGATGTGTAATATGATACACTACACACACACACACACACAGATGCGTTGAGGTCAAAGGCCAATGTCAAGGTCACCTTTAGGTCAATGTCATCCTAGATGGTAGTTGTGATGTAATCTAAGATGGCGGTCGTCCGGAAGTCCGAAGCCTGCAAATTGTGTCCCAGAACTATAATTTTCTATCTACTTATCAGAACCTTTAAAAAAAGTACAGGCACAGTAGAGTGTGCACCTAGCAAACAAATCCCCTTATGCTACATTTTTAACTGAACAAGATATGGGTTTACTCTTTGGGTTAGTCACGTTCTGTTACATTGAACAATTATGACTTCAGCTTCATAGACCCAATCATTCAAAAATATTATAATTTTATAAATAATATTCAAAAAGTTGTGAATTCGCAGTCCTAGAAACATGAACTCCAAAGCGTGCACCGTGTGTAACCTTAAAGTGCACACTCAACACAGATCACATGTAAATGTTAAAATTCCTTCAAACGACGAACAATTTTTATGCCACCTTTCGGCATTAAATACCNACACAGATCACATGTAAATGTTAAAATTCCTTCAAACGACGAACAATTTTTATGCCACCTTTCGGCATTAAATACCTTGGATCCAGCATTCTGAAATGGTTAGTATATCTGACATCCTGCAAAATAAATAACGTTCCATTCTCTTTAAACTGCAATCTTCTTCACTGACCATGAAGATATTCTTACNACACAGATCACATGTAAATGTTAAAATTCCTTCAAACGACGAACAATTTTTATGCCACCTTTCGGCATTAAATACCGTGGATCCAGCATTCTGAAATGGTTAGTATATCTCACATCCTGCAAAATAAATAACGTTCCATTCTCTTTAAACTGCAATCTTCTTCACTGACCATGAAGATATTCTTACNCACATCCTGCAAAATAAATAACGTTCCATTCTCTTTAAACTGCAATCTTCTTCACTGACCATGAAGATATTCTTACTTGTTTTGCTTATTTAAATAACGTAGCTTTTTCGTGTTATTCCTGAGCAAGAGAAAAGTTTCAGACGGAGAGCTTGTCATTGTGTCTTCTCGTCTTCCTTTTATTTATTTATTTTTTTGCAAAATGTGTCTGCTTTTTTGATGGATAAATTCAAGTGGCTTAATTCTGTTCTGTTATAGTAGGATTGTTCTTCCTGGTGTCTTCGAAATGATCAGCTTTCTTCATAACTATTCTTTTGGACGCACAAAGTTGCACGTTACCATTGAAACCAATTTCATGAACACGAGATGAATGAAGTAATCGATAGATAGCAGCACATTTCGGAAAACCATCACTTTCAAGTCNCCAATTTCATGAACACGAGATGAATGAAGTAATCGATAGATAGCAGCACATTTCGGAAAACCATCACTTTCAAGTCTGCAAATATCTTTGCGTTAGAGCAGGTTCCACAACCCTCATTTGTGTCAAAGTACAGCCAGGCTACGTTGATTTAGCAAAGAGCATAGCACGCGCACTGAAAGTAGGATACATATACCAGCATTGAACTCGCCACAATTACGCACGTCACACGCATTGAGAAATAGCACAGGTGAGGTNCCAATTTCATGAACACGAGATGAATGAAGTAATCGATAGATAGCAGCACATTTCGGAAAACCATCACTTTCAAGTCGACAAATATCTTTGCGTTAGAGCAGGTTCCACAACCCTCATTTGTGTCAGAGTACAGCCAGGCTACGTTGATTTAGCAAAGAGCATAGCACGCGC
Source organism: Clitarchus hookeri (assembly GCA_002778355.1). NCBI lineage: Eukaryota > Metazoa > Arthropoda > Insecta > Phasmatodea > Phasmatidae > Clitarchus > Clitarchus hookeri. The sequence continues at coordinate 1,334,856 of NQII01000103.1, read as the reverse complement.
ACAGAAAATAGGATACATATACCAGCATTGAACTCGCCACAATTACGCACGTCACACGCATTGAGAAATAGCACAGGTGAGGTGNTAGGATACATATACCAGCATTGAACTCGCCACAATTACGCACGTCACACGCATTGAGAAATAGCACAGGTGAGGTGCAAAGAAAATTTGGCTATGTTCTATAATGTTTGTGCGCATGCTCTGCTGTACGCCGTGCGTGTCTAGTCAGAAATGCGCTGAAATTGACTACTGCTAGGAAAACGGCCTCGTTCGTAAGTTCATTTATTTTTGTTGGATATATGAGCGATCTTGAAGTGACTAAGAAAATTTTGTCGTTTCTTCCGTTCTGATACCTAGTACAGCACGTTAAGAAAGCAATGGCGACCTGAGTGGCGAAGTTTTTATTACATTCCAACGCAGACAACACACGCAAGTTCACTGCCACCAAGATCATTTCCTGCAAACATCGAAAAAACGTCTGGAATTTTGAAGTTGAATCAGCTCGTGCCAGTGCGCATCTCTGCTGAATGTGAAATATAGTGCATTTGAAGATAATGAGAGGAGAGAATGTATTCGTGATGAATGTCGCCACGATTTACATTCGTCGTACGAAGAATTTGGCACGTTTTTGTGTGATTTAAGGCATAGTCGCACGACACGAATATTAGTGGATAATAAGTAAGCATCTATGTCTAGCAATAACAAATGTGTATTATCATGTAAAACTTCATCAACAGCAGAAACATATTCTTTTTGATATACTGAATATATAACGTATCAAATGTATCAAAAATTCTTACTTACAGACTGATATTTCATGCAAAATTATACCTGTGTAACAAATGTTTCGTAAATGTTTTTGAATTATGTACTTAGATCATTTTCTTATCTCGAAACAGCAAGAATACTCCAAAAATATGTAGATAATTGTTTGTGATAAAAGATACGCAGGTTACGTACACTTAACTTACAATCGGGATCAAAACAGATGTTAGCTTAAAGGTTATGCGACTTGAGTGCACTGAGTAGCCAAGCGCGTGTTGCGCGTACGATAAACCAACAGTAGATTGGCCATGAAAATCATCTGAAGCCACAAAGCCAATTTAAAAAAAATGTGACTATACACCTCTCTTCTTCAGGGATGCGCACTCATTGGTCTGTTCTCCAATAAATTGAAGTGACTAAAAGTACGCAGATAGTGATATACTATATTTAAATTGACAAATATAAAAAACAAATATTTTGATTTTGGAAAAGTCGTTAAGTTGACAACACTGACCACCACAAGCTTCAAATCACAGTCTTTTGTTCTTGAAATGCTACCAGAAATACCCAGTACTATTTTTTACGGAATGATGTGTGACCAATTGTTTCATTGATTATGTTGATTAAATTGACGGTGTGTCACTTTTACTGATGTGTTAATGTGTGGCTACAGAAACCAGAGGTGGTAATACATACCGTATTACTCCCCTTACTGCATTTATGCGATAAAATGGGTTCCGAGCTAACACCATACAAATTCTTTATATAAAATGTCTACGTTATAGTTGAAATTGAAGCCATTTTAAGATCACACATATATGAATTGTGAATTCATTATATACAAATATTTAATAACCAATCATAACATAATAAACTTTCTAAAATTGTAATGGGATCTATAAGGGACAATATTCTTTGGTAATTCCGAGACATCCAAAAGGACAAGGTACATATACCTACACATGAAATAAACAAGTGTTCGAAGCTATCATTTATAAAGGAATATAGCCTAAATATTTATACTAGCTTACAGGTATACTGTACCTAAACTATTTCCGCTCAACAATTTTCGCGTTAATAAATATCAAAGACTGTGAGTAAAATCTTAATAATCTGTAACGAAAATTATTATTGAAGTGAAAAACATTTCAAACATTCTTTATCAACACGCCATACAAAAACTAATTAAGAATATCAAAAATTACTAATTATGTTCACAACGTCATGGCATGTAGAACAAAATTTTGTGTACACCTCAACAGCCAGACATTACGCGAAATCAAGAGTTATCTCGGACGATCGTCTTTTCTACAGGGGCATTTGTTTCCTACGAAACTTCTATTATCGTCGTCAGTGAATCAGTAGAGCATTCCAGAAAACTCTCTGGGTGTATATAACCTCACCGCATTGCAATATGTGTGGATGTATGACACGATGCCGTTAAAAGCATCTTAGATATATCGGCATTTGATCTTCCAATTTGCCGCACTCACGTTGAGAGGCCAATTCCTTCTACCAGTATCTGGAAGTCAGCATTCATCATACGCTTCAGTAAAGAAGAGTCTCCTTCGACGGCAGTGTTCGCTGCGTCTTCTATAGGAACGAGCTTTTAAAGAACAAGGATTTTTTTTTCAAGGCGTACCCTCCTAAAACCTACGCACTTCAACCGTCTGAACCACCCCTCCCCGAAATGGGGAATGAAATATGGATAATTTAATTTCAGTGGTGCAATTGCTTCCGGTAGTACAGTGATTGGGCTCGCAGAACTAAGCGAATGATCAAGAAACGCTTAAAAATAAGGACAGGTTTTTAAGGCCCGAAGGCCAGCGCACCCTCCAAACCTCCCGCACTGTAACTGTACTCCTAAGAGTAAAACAGTGCGCTGCACTTTTTCTGTCCATTCATAAGGGTCATTCACTTTCTTGGTACCAGTAACCGGTAGATTAACCGATTTTCTCATTTTTAAAAACCTGTCCTCCTCACCAATCCGGGTTCCACAAGTTACCCGTTATGGGTCATCAGAAATTTTCTGGTACCATTTGTCGAATTCTTCTAGTCGTTTCCCAATTCGAGTAGCGAATTCATTCCATATCTTATGGAGATCTTTATTGGTCATCACATCTTCTAATCTCCAGTGAATGCCCTTTTCCCGAGTTTGTTCCTCAAGCCAAACTCGTAAATCCTCTGTCTTGAGACAGTCTTCAAGTACATGGTGTACTGTGTCATCCACACCACATACATCACACAGCGGAGATTGCACGAGACGCAGGCTGTTCAACATCGCCTTGAAGTTGCCATAAACGCTTAAAAATAAGGACAATTTGTTGAGAGAGATATTGGTCTGCTCTTACCGACGATGTCTTGATATCCGATGAGGGTGAAAATGAGGTGAGAATGGTGCAGCGCCGGAATACAAGGGCGGGGGAAACGGCAAATCCCCGAGGAAACACGCCGACCATGGGCATCGTCCTGCATTATTCCAACTTGCAAAAATCCGGTAGTGACCCAGTCAGGGATTGAACCCGGTTCACCCTGGTGAGAGGCGGGCAGTCTAACCGCTCAGCCACCGTGGCCCCAAAGACACTTGCTAACAAATTTTTGACATGAAAGATAATCAGGATGTAATGTCTGAGTGAATGTGTATTTAATGTGATGTTTCTAGGATTTCTATAGAACAGACGACGTTAAACCATCCAGGAATGGCAACGGTGCACGTAAAATGCTATAGAGCAGGAAGAATTGTGGAAGTCCATCATGAAAATTTACGCCAAAAAGGAGGATGGGCTACAACTTAATTATGAACAGCCTTGCTTATACATATGTATTAAAACCGCGAATAAGCAGGTAAATGAATGTACATACAATGGTGAAGGGAGAAATTTCTTTATGGAAAAACTGTTTGTCATGTAGGTCAAAGTATCTGCCAACTAAGAATCACNATTTCTTTATGGAAAAACTGTTTGTCATGTAGGTCAAAGTATCTGCCAACTAAGAATCACTAGCAAACATCTTGAACAGTTCAGGAATGTAAAAGAAGTTGAAAAGTGGATATACTGTAGAGTACTTGCAGAAACAAAAGTGACTAAGACGGTGGGATAAATGTCAATCATACAGACCACTTCATACATTAATTCAGAATGGAGAATTGGCGCTAAGGGTGGAAATGGGTGCAAAAATTGGGAAAAATTACATCTGGTATGGAATGGGAAATTTTCGAGTCGCTACGGCGCGTACAAAATATTAAGTTTTTGTATCTCTGAAAGTTTATTATGAACATAAGCCATTGCAGAATTTTTATATAGCCGCAAAAAGTTTCAACGTAAAGAAAGTAACATAAACACAAATAATAAAAAATGAATAGAAACGATACAGAGAGAGAGAGAGAGAAAGAGAGAGAGCTGTTATCAAGAAATATTTAGTATGGATATAATTACAAGAAGGTATCAGGTCATATATCAAAAGAAAACGACGCAACACAATAAATTTGTATAATACATACAATTACAAACAGGAATTTATTCAGCTGTCGCAAGAAAAAGAGAAATACATTACCATCATGAGTATCAAATAAACCACGATAATGGTCGCTACGCGGTTACTTGATACTTATTATAGTTGCAAATATATAGGTGTTGACACACAAGGTAGGCACGATTATAAACTTGTCTAGTGCCGTTATTTCTTCTGTACCATAGCAGTTAATTTATTTCGTCCCGCAGAGATTGAATGCTTCATGCATTATATTACCTATATTAATATCTTCATTGTCAGGAAATCATTAAGCATTATTAAACACTTTAATACATTATACGTTTTATTATTAGCAATAAAAACCTATTAATAATTTGTATTTCCATTGTCATTCCACTGCGAAGATTGTGTATATACTAAAATAAATTTATAAATAAACAAATAAAGATCTATAGGGTCTTCTCGTCCTATAAAAAAATTTAAGCATTTTAACTTAAAATTTAAATTAAAAAAATTAATACTGAGACAGTTAATATTTCGTCCAACCATTCATACAAGTCCACAATTAATAGACTAATGATTATGCTACCTTTGCACGGTCAGAATACCGCGGCCATTAAATAAATCATTGGGCAGGTTAAATCTCATATTTTAAAAGAAGAAAAGATGTTTTTGATAAACAGGCGAATAAATAATTTTGCCTAATTCCTTAATAAAACTTAACAAATAAAAANAAAAGATGTTTTTGATAAACAGGCGAATAAATAATTTTGCCTAATTCCTTAATAAAACTTAACAAATAAAAAATTTTATATAAAAATAATATACTAATATTTAGTAATAAATTATATTATTTTTTAAATAATTTATTAAGCAATAAATAATTAAATAAAAAAAAATCAAATATTTAAAATAATAAATTATAAAAATGATTATTTATTACCGGTAATATTTCGGATTTATTGATAAATAAATAAAATAATTTTAATAAAATTAAAGAGCTAATCCCCCATAATCTTACTATGAATAAATAAATNTCAAATATTTAAAATAATAAATTATAAAATACTAATAAATAATGGCCATTATAAAGCCTAAATAACATAAATAAATAAAATAATTTTAATAAAATTAAAGAGCTAATCCCCCATAATCTTACTATGAATAAATAAATTAAAATAAAAATTTTATTTTAAATAAAAATAGCTGAATTAAATTCAATTATTAGAAAACTAGATATAATGATTTANTAAAATAAAGAGTTTAATATATCTCCAAGTCACCCCAACCAAAAATGAAAAAATATAAAAAATAAATAAACTAAAAGAAATTTATAAATAAACAAATAAAGATCTATAGGATCTTCTCGTCCTATAAAAAATTTTAAGCATTTTAACTTAAAATTTAAATAAAAAAAAAATTAATACTGAGACAGTTAATATTTTGTCCAACCATTCATACAAGTCCACAATTAATAGACTAATGATTATGCTACCTTTGCATGGTCAGAATACCGCGGCCATTAAATAAATCATTGGGCAGGTCAAATCTCATATTTTAAAACAAGAAAAGATGTTTTTGATAAACAGGCGAATAAATAATTCCGATAAATAATTAAATAAAAAATTATAAAATACTAATAAATAATGGCCATTATAAAGCCTAAATAACATAAATAAATTAAATAATTTTAATAAAATTAAAGAGCTAATCCCCCATAATCTTACTATGAATAAATCAATAAAAATAAAAATTTTATTTTAAATAAAAATAGCTGAATTAAATTCAATTATTAGAAAACTAGATATAATGATTTACGAATAACATATCACAACTATATTAATATAATTAATAAATATATAACTATAACTAACATAATAATATAGATCAAATCAATTCGAGATTAATATATAAATAAAATAAATTAAATTCACCCTGATACAAAAGGTACAATAAAAAATCTACTTTTAAAAAAATAAAAATAAACCTTCACAGAACAAATAAACTATAATAAAAAACATTTTTTCAAATAATAATACTAAAACAAATAAAAATAATAAAACTTTAATTAAATAATAACTTTAAATTATTAAAAATAAATAAATAACTAATCAGAACTCAAACTTCGCAATTTAATTCTACTCAATGTAAATGAAATATTTTCTATAAACTAAATCCTGATAATCCTAGGTACACCTTCCAGTACACCTACTATGTTACGACTTATCTCAAATATATTGAGAGTGACGGGCGATATGTACTTATTAATTAAGTGTAACAAAAATCTCGGCATGTCCTGGAAATGCGATGTGTATCAAATTTTGACATCTACAAGGCACTTCTGCATAAAAGCGTGGAAGGTAAAGTCTGAGGTTGAACAAGTTGATAAGTGGCTAGTATGGAACACATGTTACGTTTTTAAATGCCACGTATATTTTTAGTGATAAAGATGACCACTTTAAAGCTAGACGTGACTAGATCATTTTCCTAACTGCTATAATGCTATTACAGCAGAAGTGAGAAATGCATTTCTTCTTTTCTTGCGTTGTTACACACTTACTTTCCCTGCTGGTGTGGCGCCATGTTCTGACACACGCAAGCATGTGCGCCCACACACACATGCATGCACACACTGTGCAACACTCACTCACTCTTTTTCTCTTCCACTTCATGCAACCTCTTTGTTAACCATCCTGCCCCCTCAACATGCTAATGTGTCACCTCCACCGCTATGCGTGTCGAGAACACACTACCAGATCAACAACCTTTCCATGTGCTCTCAGTTAACCAAGGGCGCACGGGAGGTTCAAATTCTGTTCCCATTCTGTGATATAATTTTCTTTTTCAGAGGGCTTAGGAGTTTTAGGTTGGCTTGCATTTGGTGTCAGCTTACAATCAATTATAATGTGGTAAAACTAATTGAATTATGTTCATTTTTATAAGCCTATGTTTCCACAACCTTCGTGAAAAAGGTATAAAATGCCACAAACTAGTTTTGTTAAAAACATTTTAAATTAAAATATTACATAACCATAAATTTGAAAATTAAATGTCACTTGTGTCTACAAAAGAGAACAAATAACATAAATGAACATATCTAAAAATATGTGATTCAGTTCAAAAGTTTTGAAATTTGAGAACAATAGTTAATTTGATTGAATTTAAAAAATGCTGATTAACAGACATCTAATAAGCAGGAGTGTAGTAGTAAATTTAGCAGTCCCAAGACTGCTTTGACCTTGGTAATAGCTTGCAAAGGGCAAAAAGGGGAAAGGGAGAAGGGGATTTACCAGTACTTAACTTATTTCATAGCTCAAGTGGGTAAAATAAAATGATGAGATTAAGATCTTGCAACATATTTCTCTTGTAATAGATATAGATTATTAATATGTAAACGTCATACTTTGTATTTTACTTTAATAACTAAGCCACTGAATTGAGCACGAAATGAAAACAAAGCTATCTTGACAGGTCCTGGAACAGATAACAGGGTGAGGGTGGAGGTTGGATGGGTGCGCTGCAATGTTGCCAATTGCAACACGGTGGGAAGGTTTGAGTTTCTATTGTATAACAAATTATGCTATGATGGTAGTTTATAATCCAAATGTTTTAATTTATAAATCATCACGCCTGTTTATAAAATACTATGTCCTTATTTCTAAACAAAACATGCACAGCATTAAAGAGACAGAAATTATTGGTAGCTGTGGTTCTGATTTCAAAAGTTTGCTAAAAAGCAACAGAAATTATTGAATGAAAATATAAGATCTTTGGGCAATACAAAATATATATACAGTGAAACTCTGTTAAAAAGTTCCCACTTAAGAAATTTTTCTGCTTAATAAGTTGAATAATTGTGCACCTTGTCTATATGAACATGTGTTATTTGATCCTTATAATAAGTTCTCCTGGTTAATAAGCATTATTTTTTCAGTCCCTTAAAAAATTTTTAACAGAGTTTTACTGTATATTCTTATAAAGCAGCACCTTATATGGGGAGAGCATAAAAATCTAGTTTAAGTTAAAACAAAATCAGAACAGAAGCATTTTTGACCAACTTAAGAATGTGATCAGCAAAAGTACAATGTAGAGGCCTGCACAAGCAACTCTAATGATATCAAGAGTGTAATGCATCAAAACTGCTGCAATTATCTGTCACAGTTATTTCAAATTATTTTTGCTCTGTAATCACATAACATTAAATTATTTATCCGTCATTTATTTGTGGCAGCTATGTTTTATTTAATTCTGATGTAATGCTTTTATTATTAATTGCAAGATGTTATAACTTCAGAAAGTTTATTTACATCTAATTATGTTAATAAGTCTATCAGAATTCCTACCATGCAGTTATTGTATGTGGGTTGATTTCATAGAGGATTTTGTTATTGTTTTGCCATAGTAACGCATGGCGTATTACATGATAAATGAGTAGCCCTCTCGTGATTGGCGCAACATTTTAAAGCGTTGATAAGTATGTAGTTTAGGAGGTGTCTAGCCATCTTGTTTCTGCCAGGCAGGTCGAGACCTAGTGGGTCATCGGCCTGGTAGGAAATTTAATTTTCTTGATTAATATTGGTTGAGTACGAATATTTGATGTAGACTGCCAGATGGAGCAAAGATTGAAGTCTGCATGCGCTACCTACGTGGGTTTATGATTACATTCCCGTATGAGCTACGCGATGTTGCGTGTGGTACGGTATGAACTTTATCAACGTACCCCAGGCTTGAGAGCCTTGTGAGGGAAGATACCACTAGGACAAGACATTAAGGAGAATGACCAGCAGGACCAGCCGACGAGAAGTCTGCAAGGTGTTGCTGCTACTTAGTATCTTCAGCTAAGTATTTTTGACGATTCCAACTGCAGAGATGTCATCAGGAGTTTTAATTAATAATTTTTAAAAATACATTTGGCAAACTTTACGCCATCTTGGATTGTTGAATACTGAAGTTGTTCTGACTGATTTGCCTATGGAACCCTGCCAAGATTTCATTTGTTCTCCCGACTGAGTTGGTTTGAGAAAGACATTTTATTTAATTAATTTAATTTTTGTAAAAAATAATATTATTTGCACAGATTGGATTTTATTTTATGGTGTCAGAATAAAAAACTTTTTCGTTCAAATTCAATCTCACCTATTTTTCGCACGTCTCTCTGTGTATATTTTATTTTCTGTAGCTCGTGGCATTTTTAAATTCTGTTCTTCCCAGTGTTATGCATGTTGTTTCTAGCCTACGGAGACTGGCTGCAACTTAGGTTCGTGAGTGTCACATCCTTGGTAAGACCTAACTATGTTGTGTTACGTTGCTAGTTGTTACAAAATCATTGCTGTCCTGTGGAGCTGGGCAAGCTCAAACCCCAGGTCAGAATTCAATGTTGGAAAATAAAAAATAATATTCTCATCAGTGTACTCTCCCTTCCACAATATACACAGTTAAGGTCTAGCTTGGGCGTGCGATAGGAGGAATTTTACACCTTACAAGAGACAGTGCATTTAATCTGGTAGATGGTAAGGAAGTTCACTCATTAGCAGGCTAGGCAGCCTACGGGTAGATGTAACTTGTGTCCAGCAAAATAGTTAGAAATTTCCAAAATATAAAATCAAAATGATTAAAATCCACTAAATTATCACCATACTAATATCTAATGTATTTTAAGGATTAAAAATGTCCCAAAATCTTAAAATGAAGAAATGTCAATATCTTAAAATTATTCAAATTGATAAAAATATTAAGGGAAAATGACAAATATTTAAAAATTACTCACTGCTGTGGGTTAACATTCAGCCAGTAGCGGCATGTGAGCCTGAAAGTAGGTGAAGCACCATGAGCAAAGGGTGCGAATAGAATTTGGAGTTCACTGGGTTAAAAAGGTGTTGTTGCTACGAGTCTATCACTAGAAACTTCTAAACATTGAGATAATAAAACCGATGTTATATTTAGAAAATTATGTCATATCATGACTTTTATGTATACACACATACATACACAAACACACACACAAATCACAATAAGTATCTAGTCTACCGAGTTAATCTGACCTCACAAGGTCAATACCATTACAGTCAAATCTCGAAATAATGACCTTTCATGGTTCCCTGGAAAAGGGTCTTTATTTCGAGAGGGTCTTATTGGAAAATTGTTTTATAGTTCACAAAAAAAGGGTTATTTCAAGAGGGTCGCTATTCCAGGGGTCTAAGAATAGAGAGTTGATTGTAATTAAAAACAACTGCTCATTCAGAATAACATGTTGGTATACAAATCATTGTGGATATAAAAGGTCTTCTAATTTACGACTTAGAAAATTGCCATATTCTATTCACTCTTAATCAAATTGTATTTCGTGTGATATCTAAAAAATGGCGGGTCTTTGAAAAATTGTATGGGACAAAAATGTCTGCAACTAAATTATAAACAAAAAACTCCACAAAATTTTCCGTATCTCAGAAGTTTTCAGATTATTCAGCAAATAATTTTGCGCTGAACTTTCATTTAGTCCCATCGTCTTTAAACTTTAAAATTCTGTAGCCTTGTATTCGTGTTATTTTTACGTATCATTGCATATAGAAAACACTGACATTTAGAAATACATAATTTTTTTATTTAAGATTTTTACATTGCTGAAATTTTTATGTCCCAAGTCACATGGGCAGTTTGTCACTCGTGTACAAGATACGTACAGCAAATGTCACTTGTAGACACAGGCACAGTTGCCACCATTTTGAGCGAGTCTAAACCAACATACAAAAATCACCAGATTGTAATATTAGAATATAAAAAAAAATATTTATGCAAAAAGTTATAAAATATTTGTTTTAACATATTTAAATATTACATTTGCTTACCTCCAGATGTGTGTATGTATATATACATTTTTAATAAGGTAACCTCTATTCACATGTACCTACAAACACACAGTACTCACAAGCTGTATAAATAGATAATTCAAGAACTTTTCAGTGCTGAAGTTCTCAAAACTTTGCTAGCAACTGGGCAAAACCATATTGTTTTTACCACGAGAGACAACCCACACTATTACACACAAAGAGATAATCATATGCAATAAAACAGGTATATAATATCAGTCTCATTTTCCCATGCTTTATCCAGGTGTATATAATATATTCCAGGGAAATAAACGTTCCTGAAGACACAAAAATGCAATAATTTGATAATAGAAAAAATCTTGTCTTCCTATAAATCACCACATCTGCCACCAGTTTTTTAAATAAATCACAAACTTTTCAATTTGTCATAAAAATTAAATTTGGCCACCACACCATCTTCTGAAATCACTAGAGCTAGTGAGAAAATCACCAAGTTGGCAACTCTGGACACAGGTTGATTATTGGCCAGATGCTGCGTCTTCGGCAGCGATTGGAAAACTTAGGTAGCAATTGGGTATCGACGTGAAGCACTGAGGGGTACCACAGTGCATCAGCTGGAAGGAAAACACGAGTAGTTTACAAACAATGTCCCCGTCAACAAACAGTCTATGTCACGACGTTCTCGATTTCCTTACCTGCGTTTTTGAGACGGAATGGCTAGCTGTAGCTGTGTATTATAATTGTGTTCAGTGCCTGAATAAAAAAATAACTTAAGAATCAATTTTTTTGTCATGAAATTTATGGAGGAATGGTATTAAATAATGGATCAGACAGATAACATAAAAACAAAATTAATAAATACTAATTATAAAATTTAGGTGAAGTGGTGCATCAAACACATCCATTGCAAGCCGCCACTGCATTCAGTGACTTTCCATAAAAGTTCTGGTATTAAAATACCATAGCTATTGGGTCCCTTACAATTTATTTGTTATTACTCATGGAATGATGTTTAATATGGTGCTGTTAAAGGAAGAGAGTAAAAATTTCATGTTAAAAGAGCTTTGGAATACTGGGTTACTTTAATAAATACAGGGAATTCTTTGGCAATGCAAAACCCATCATAAACATCAATAATGGACTGAGGGCTTATCTCAAGTGCATGCCCTTTTTAAACACCTGATAGGAAAGGGTTTCTGTGTGGAACATAAAACAACTTGAAAAGAACTGGCTCTGAAAATGTCCTCAAAACTCGTATTTATCATCAAGTGAAAATTCTAGCTAGTTCCATCCATAGAACAGAACTGGTAGACACAATGTGAGTCACACTTTCTTTTTCAAGTGCACAGTGTTTCAGAAATGGGTGTGCTAGTTACGGCAACAGCAACTTGCGAGTGGTTAATTGTTTACACTGATGGTTCTCTTTATGCCCAAAATGCCAAATTACAAAATTAATGTGCACCTGAAAGCTTAAATTATTTCAAGACAGTACTTTACTTATGTTGTGCTTTTAGATTTTTATTAATACTTTTTTTTGCACAAATGTAGTGAGACATGTGTATGTGAGATGCACTAGCCATGTAGGTTACTTGTGGAATGGCAATCTGCCTTGAGCACGGAAGTCCACACTGACCCCTTTCGTTTGCTGCAAATGTCAAGTAGGAATAGGTTGATACTTGAAGGTAAAGCCATATATATCTGAAGTATGTGATTTTTTTAAAACAGATATCTGGAATACCATACAATGCATTGTCACAACTGTATAGACTGTGCAAATTGCTGGAATCTATTCAAAACAAATATAACAGCAACACAATACAAACAAGAAGTTACTGATGTAAATAAAAAGCCTATTTTTCTCTACACGAGTGCAAATAATTACTAATGAAGTTATTAAAAGCTTGGTAGGCCTTGACATCTTGTTGACAACAATATCATTAGAGACGGAACCAGAAACATATGCAACAGTAGACAATTAGAAATGCACACATTCCTTATCTGGGACTTGAACTGAGAAAATATTGTACCATAAGCTAGCATGCAAACAACTGCATTACAGAGGTAGGATTCGGGACAACAACGTAAGATGTAACCAGTCTAATGTTATGGTAGGCACTGTTTACTAACCTGAAATATATACAAGGCAGTCATTTTGAAAATAAGTGTCTGAACCACTTACATGACTTTCTGTAGCACTACCTGTGTGACGAATTTAGTGAAAATTGGTTGATTGGTTCCAAGATAGGGCTTAAAAATCTTTATTTTCTAATTTGGTGCTATTGTACAAAATTGCCAAAATAAAAAAAAGAGGCTCTGAATACGATGCTTCTAATAAACAATGTTAATGTACAAAGTGTGATTGAATTTGGTTAAATTGTTTAATATCTGTCACAAACTTACATAAACTATTTATGAAGATGCCATTTTGAATATCACTGTATGACCCACTTAAATCATGTAAGTTTACATGGCTTTCTTGTAGCATTTACCGTGAGCACAATTAGGTGAAAATTATCTGTAGTGTTCTAGAAATATGGCAAAATGTTAAATTTTTGAAACTTACTTTATTTTGCAAAAAGATTAGAAAAATTGGATCTCTGTGTGCATAATTTATGCTTCTAATGAATGCTGTTAGTGTACAAAATGTTGTGAGTTTTGTTGAACTGTTTCACAGATACAACGTACTAAACTAGATTACATATTTATATTAACACCATTAACAAACAGGGACTGTAGCACCTGAAACACACCCGTTTACATACCATAACGTAGCACTACTTGCAGGTAACCTTCGGTGGGGATCATGAGACATGGCATACAACTTACGTATTTTTCATGTGATCAACTTCATAAATGGAGGACAAATAGTTATTTATTAGCACATTTGATGATTCTATACTGCCAGTTTACAAAGTTAAGTTAAAATCAATTACATATTTTTGTAGATATAGCACACTAAGCTAAAATTATTTTATAGCCACCATTCTGAAAATAAGCGTCCGTCACACTAAAANTCACAGTACAACTCTTCACCAAATTTGGTAAGAATGGTTTGATTGTTTCCCCGAGTTATGACATAAAAACTTTATACTTCTGATGCTACCTCCCAAAATGACTGACAAAAGTGGCTATGTGTTGGCATATATGATTCTTGTAATAAATACATTCAGCATAAAAAATTTGGTCAAAATTGTTTAAATGGTATGGTAGATATACCAAAATTCAACTAAAATATTGTATGGCCACCATTTTGAAAATAAGTACAAAATAAAGTTTAATCACTTATGTTTATCTGGTCTAACATAGTATTACTTACATGCCAAATTGGGTGAGAACTGATTTTAATAGTTTTTAAGATATAATGTACAATTATAATTTTTTAATTTGATGCTATCTTCCCAAATGGTGATACAAAAATATCAATCTCAAAATTATATGCATATATTATGCTTTGCCAGCGTACAAAATTTGGTTTAAATTGGTCGATGGTTCCCGAGATAAGACATCATCCTAAATATTAAAATGGCCGCAATTTTGAAAGTAAGAGTCCGGCGTAGTCGAAAACTATACAAGTTAGATGTCCTTTGGTGAAATTTGGTTGACACGTTCAAAAATTTAAAGGGAGACAAAGATACATGCAGACAGGAAAGTGATCTCATAAACTTTTCTTTCCTTCGGAAAGTACGCTAAAAAGGCCTACCACACCTAAAAAATGAAAGTTTGCGTGGTCTACCTTAACACTACATGCATGTAGAATTGAGTGGGAATCAGTTGATTGGTCCCTGAGGCATGGCATAAAACCTACATTTTTTATGTGGTATTAGCACATTCCATGATTGTCATAGATACTGCCAGCATATAAAGTTTGATTGAAATTGTCTGGGACACATGGCCTACTAAGCAAAAATATTTACACAACTGTTATTTTAAAAATATGTCTCGACTCCCATAAGTCATATAAATTTATATGGACTACCAAAGTATACCTTGTCGCATTAATTTGGTGGAAATTATATAATTGTTTCCCAAGATAGGTGATATATGCTTAATTTTGCATATGGTGTTATCTTCCAAAATGGTGGAGAAAAGAGTTTGTGTGTTAAATAATTGGATGCTTGCATAGTACAGCCAGTATACAAAGTTACATTGAAATTGTTTTGTATATATAGCATAATAACAACTTCAATGTTTATATGGCCAACATTTTGAGAATAAGTGCCTGACCCACTTAAAATGTGTCAATTATTTGGTCTATTGTAATACTATTTGTTTCCCAAATTTTGTATAAATTGGTTAATTGTTTCCCCAGATAAGACATTAAATTTAATTTTTTTATGTTTTGCAATTTTAAAAAATGGCACACAAAAGAGGTTCTGTGGAAAACATTTAATGGTTGCAATAGATACTGCCAGCATACAAAGTTAATTTGAAATTGGATACATGGTTTAGTAGATACAACATACTAAGTTAAACTGTTTATATTGCAGCCATTTTGAAAATAAGAGTCTTGACTAAACCAAAACAGATCAGTTTACACAGTCTGCCATAGTGTTACTTGTTTACCAAGTTTGTTGATAGGGTTCGGTTGATTGTTTCCTGAGATATGACACAAAAATTTTATATTTTCGTACGGCACAATTTTACAAAATGGAGGAGAAATTAGGCTCTGTATAGACATACACTGCTCAAAACAATTAGAGGGACAAAATATGGAACACACATATTCTTACACGAGTTGTCTACACAGTGATATACCAAATGTCAGTAGACCATTCAAACCTTAAACATATTGTTTGTCTCAATGTGCACACAGCTGCTGCAAGTGGACGTTACACACCAAGTCCTAAACCAAAGTGGAATCATTGTCCATTTCATGCGAAATTTTTCATAAGGAAACCCTTCACTATTTGGTATGGCCACCAAGTGCCACTACAACAGCCTCAGACCTTCAATGCACACTTCTGAACAGTCGAGGCATTTCCTCTTGCGGGATGTTCAACCATTCGTCGATGAGAGCATCAGCAAGTTCTTGAATTGTCTGAGGGGCCGTAGGAGGATGTCAGACTCGCTGGTCTATTGTCGCGTAAGTGCTCAGTGGGACTGAAGTCGGAACTCGGCGAGAGAGAAAACCCTGGTTTTAAATCTGGAGTTCCTGTGGGGCATCTCTGGGGGAAGCTGCTGTAAGCGCTCTTGCATTGTCTTGTTGCAGTACAAACTGGAGCCTCATCCCCACTGCAATAGGCATAACATGATCGAGTACAATTTCCTCTGTGCACTTGGCAGCAGTTAAGTTCGTATTGAATCACCACATGGTCCATTTGGACATCGATAGTACTGATGCCCCCCCAACAACGAATACCCAGAGCCAAACATGTCCTGTCCCTGGACTGTTGCATCTGTATACTGCTCTCTCTAGAAGCTATATAACCGCAGATATCCGTCACATTGCGTTAGGCGAAAGCACAATTAATATTTGAACAGTACATTCCACCATTGTCGGAGTTGCCAGTTCTGATGTGCCTGTGCAAATCTCAGTCGATCTGTATTGTCATGAGGCACTAATCGCAGACATTTATGAGACCTTCGTGAAGTTAAACCTGCTTCTCTAAGTCTGTTGTGAACAGTTTGGTCACTGGCATTTGCGCCACTTGCTGCCCTCAGTTCATTTTGGTAGTCCGGAGCAGTAGCACTGCGCCCCCAAAAGTGCACAGTTGACCACATTGTCGTCTCTGGCCTACAGTTTCCTCTTCCTACACTGGCCTAGTCTCGTGGTGTACATTTCTGTTTCCCTGANAGTCCGGAGCAGTAGCACTGCGCCCCCAAAAGTGCACAGTTGACTACATTGTCGTCTCTGGCCTACAGTTTCCTCTTCCTACACTGGCCTAGTCTCGTGGTGTACATTTCTGTTTCCCTGAATCAATTCCATGCACTACCAATGACTGATTTCACTACACCGAGTTCTGCAGCGATTGCACAAATAGTTCATCCTTCCTGCAACAGTGTGATTGCGCGAACACTTTCCATTTTCATTAGGTACCGCATTTGGACTGACTGAACATACAAAAGCTCTATGAACATGAACATCACAGACACTAGATGTATGTGGAAAACTGAGTGCCTCATTGATCCACCACTTTAGTATTCGACATAACACAATACATTTCACAACATTGTAGAGGAAATAGCTATAATGGTTCATTTCAAAGTCTGTTTGACTTTGGACAGCATATCGGAACAAGACCAAACAGCAGTCATATTTTAAACATTACCTCGTTAAGTGCTACAGTCAACCAAAATCATGTCCCTCTTTTAATTTTTTTGAGCAGTGTATTTGGTGGTTGTAATAGATACGCTCTGACAGCATACAAAGTTAATATGAAATTTATTTAATTGTTTTTATAGATACTAAGCTAAAATGTTTATGAGCGTCATTTTGAAAAAATGTGCCAGACTCACTTAAAATATGTTAATTATTTGGCTTACCATAGTACTCATTGTTTGCCAAACTTACGAATTTGTTGGTTATTTCCCTGAGATACGAAATAAAAACTTTATTCTTTCATGTGGTGGCTCTATCTTACAAAATGGCATACAAAAGTATTTATTTGTTTACATATATGGTGCTTCTAATAGATGCTGTCAGCATACATATTTTGGTCAAAATTGACCAAACAGTATTGTATATATTGCAAATAAACTTAAAATATTTGTATGGTCGCCATTTTGGAAATAAAGTAGCTTATCCATTAAAATCCTAGCTAAAGGTATTTTGCTTGCCAGAGGCCTAGAAGCTTGGGAGCCTTAAGGGTGTCCTAGGTACATGCATTATATGTCTAGTTGCCTTTACGTGCAAGGCACTGAACTGGCATGCAGTCTTTTCTCTCATTGACTCACATCATAGGACTTCCAGAGGTGACTATCATTTTGTGTTTAAAAAAAAGACAAAGATGTGCTCTCATATACCTATGTTATGTTAAATAGACTGTACTTAAAGTTTGGCACATAAAAATTATTGTGAAACACTCACGTTAGTCCTTTTTAACCTTAAAAAAATACACATGAGAGAGAGAAATGTAGAAAGGAAACTAGCATTAGAAACAAAAATTTCTTAAATACTATTAATAAACAGACACCACAAATAAAAAATACTAACACGTTTTTAAATAGCAACTATGCAACTTTGTTTAGGAATCTGGGAAGATGGCACCCTTAAATGCTTGAATGCTGGTTGCTTTTAAAAAATATTTTTACTGGAAAGTTGCATTGTGGAAAAATAAAAAAATCCTGTTCAAGAGTGAGCAGTTTCTGTAAATCAAATTCTCATCCTGGTTGTAGCATAAATTAATAAGACCTGCCACAATACAGATTTGTTGTGCAATAAAAAGAGAGAAGTTTAGTCCTAAATAACATGTTTAAAGACCAGTCATACGCAAGAAAACAAGAAGTTACTGATAACTAATGCGCCTACTTTCCTCTACATGGGTGCACATAATTTTTAGTGAAGTTCTTAAAAGCTTAGATTGGTAGGCATGCAGTGACGTCTCATTGACAGTGATATCATTAGAGATGAAACCAGAAACATGTGAAACAGTACCAAGACAATTAAAATACACGAGTGACTAACCCAGGTTTCGAATTAGGAAAAACTCGTAAAATTAAGCTAACTTGCAATCAACTGCATCACGGAGGTAGGATTCGGAGCATCAACTTCAAATATAATCATTCTAATGTTTTGAATCATAGGGTTTACTAACCTGAAATATTTGCATGGCCATCATTTTGAAAATAAGTGTCTGAGCCACTTAAAACACATAAGTTTACATGGCTTACCATAACGATACTTCTGTGAAAAATTTGGTGGGAATCGGTTGGTCTCCGAGATATGGCATAAAAACCTAATTTTTTTTCAACGGAGCTAACTTCCAAATTGCCTAAAAAGAGGCTCTGTACACAATGTTTTTAATAGATACTGTCAGCATAAAAAATTTGACTGAACATGTTAAATTGTTAAATATAAATACAAAATATATCAAAATATTTATATGGCCATCATTTTGAAAATTAATGTGTGACACTCATTTAAATTATGTAACACTACATGCCCTTATGTAGGTGTGCAAAATTTGGTGGAAATTAGTTGAATTTTTCTGGGAATATGGCAAAATGTTTAATTTACTCACCTGACACTATTTTGCAAAAAATTTGGCAAAAGAGAATTTCTGTATGCATAAACGATGCTTCTAATAAATACTGTTCGTGCACAAAATTTGGTTGCATTTTGTTGAAACGTTATATATATATATATATATATAACATATTTGTCTAAATTATTTATATAAAACCTATTAAAATGCCTGCAGCACACAACACATGTTAATTTACATACCCTTCTGTAGCAGCACTACTTGCGTGAAATTTTGGTATGAATCGGTTGATTGGTCCTCGAGATATAGCATAAAAACTCCATTGTTCATGTGATGAGCTTCATATATGGAGGGCAAAAAGGTTACATATTAGCACATTCAATGAACACCACCTGCGAGAAAGACTGGCTCATACACTAGAGGACACAACACCATCTTTACTCCTTAGCTTCCTTTGCGACATTCACCAATTGGAGAGAAAATTGGGAAATGATGTGGAATAGGGAAGAGGTCTTCAGAAAGATTACATAGACAGCATATCCACAAGTTATTAAGATATTGCTTAGTGCTTACTGCTAACTCGCCTATCAAAGCACCTATATCGTGGTGAGCAACACTACTGTAGGCAGATGTGGCTCAGCCACCAAGTGACAACAGTAATGCCATGCCACCAGTGAGTGAAGCCCTTGCCCACCCCACTACCAGCACAACCCAGAAACGCCATTGATACCCTGCCACCACTTTATAACCACAGACTAAAGATGAGGTAGACTCGTCTTTTTCAACGTTCTCTTGAGAATTACCAGAAGGGCTGTCTCAATCACATATTCAAACAGATATGTGGAGCGGAGAAGTTTGAGGAGCTCGTAACGAGGTCTTGAGAGCCAATGAGGGTGAAGGGAAGTGGATATGGAGCATCGCTGGAATGCAAGGGCGGGGAAACATGAGACTGGGAAAAAAAGCTGAGGAATGACATAATTCGGCCTTGATTCCCAGGTGTGAAAATCCACGGGCGACCCCGCCAGGAATCAAACTCAGTTTGCCTCGGTGGGAGGCAATCACTGCAGCTGCTGGGCCAACTGCACCTCCCAAACAGTGACACGAAAGTATATTTATGTATCGTCTTTCAACAAGCCAATATTTTGAAACACGTATTTATGTAAATAGTGTGCTAACCTTAGGCCAAACCATTTGGTTCTAACACTTCTAGTTACAAAGAAACTTTTGATAGTTCGTTACTTTGCAACTGGCATGTTCGCTGTAACTCATGTTTCCAGTATGCTTCCAACACTTAAGGGTGTTCATGTAGTTGAAAAAATCATCATGTCTGGAATCTCGTTTTAAATAGTAAAATTAGGTGTATGTACATCCCACAAACATTCCTAACACTTGGCAGCGTGTGTGCACTCCCTACATGTGCTGCCACGCCTCATAATTTGTTTGAGTCGCCTACGGACACACTCAAAGGTGGATCATATCGCTCCCCACTCCACGTGTTGATAGCGGTAAGCAGTAAACTATGGTACCTCATGGTGCTAGCATCCCAGCCGGCTAGGCCTACCCGTTCTGTCGTGTTGGGTTGCATTGCCGGGAACATTTGATGCGTACTTGCTAAAACTACGATGCTGAAATAACCAGACAGTGAAAATCCTTCAAAATGTTATATTACACAGTTTAGAGCACACCAATGCAAAATATCTACTTATAGTGAGTGAGTGAAGAGATTTGGGCAGCTCTTAACAGCGAGGTCTTGAAAGCCGATGAGGGTGACTGAGGCGAGTATGGAGCAGCACTGGAATAAAAGGGCGGAGGAAATGGGAGATTCCTGAGAACACCCGCCGAACCAGTGGCATCATCCAGCACAATTCCCACATGCAAAAATCCGGAGTGACTCGGCCGGGGATTGAATCCGGTTCGCCTTGGTGGGAGGCAAGCAGGCTAACTGCTCCGCCACTATGGCCCCTATCTACTTATATTTTATGTGATGTTTGTAGTTTGGTACTTAAAAATTGATGTTCATATTGTGAAGGAATAAATTTTGTAGCTCGTTTGTACAACTTGACTAAAAATTAATTTACGACCCTGAACCGTATTTACAAAATATGCTATGAGCTTCGATGTTTGCATTGAACATGGAATGTTTTTTTGCAAGAAACCGCAATTCACCACGTCAAATACTTTCCGACAAACGGTATGTAACCTTATATGGAAGTTTTAAATAACGCAAGTGTGCCTGCTCATTGGTCAAAGCAACCATTTGTGCAAATTTTTACAAAGTTAGTGTCGCAGTAATTCTAACAATTTTAAATATTTCCTTTCATTGACTTTGAATAAATATTTAATCACAAGCGTAAATTACACGCATTTAATATAATTTACCAGTATTTGTTACTGCATACATAATTTTAATTAGCCAAAACTAATAAAGCTGTAATTTTTATCATTCCATATTTCTCTGATTAAAATTGTTGTTTAAAAGATGTTTAAATAAGTTTCTCCAATGGTTTAGCAATCATAAATTTCACTTCTTCAAATTTTAAATGTTTAAACAAATTTCTAAAACTGGAATTAGAAATTAATTTAGCAAGCGTGTGCTCAAAAACAGTGCAGCAGTTAACATTACTAGTAACATATGGAACCTATATGAGTAATAGAACCGCTAGTTCTTTTTGCTGTTCATATTATAAAACAGATTCTATGAAAATTGCTTTTTCAAATAAACATTTAATGCATTGGCTCCAGTTTGGGGATATTTCCCAAACTCTAACATCTGCAAAACCCAGGAAAAAGCATTATTAAAATAAAATAACATACACGGTTTTATATATACACGTATAATGCTTCTGTTATGCTTTGTACACAGCACAGCTAACCTCAGCAATTTATTTCCATATTCAAATAATATTTATGATACCAATTTTACATCCATATTAATTCCATCTTCATGTCAGTATGTGTATACAAAATACATTAAGCTTGAGATTCAAATAAAATCAGAACACAAATTACAACACGTATTATTTTTCTTGCACATAATTTATTTATATTATTAGAGCGAGAGCGAGAGAGCGCGCGAGAGAGCGAGAGAGCGCGAGAGAGCGCGAGAGAGAGCGAGAGAGAGCGAGAGAGCGCGAGAGAGAGAGAGAGAGAGAGCGCGAGAGAGAGAGAGAGAGAGAGAGAGAGAGAGAGAGAGAGAGCGAGAGAGAGCGAGAGAGAGAGAGAGCGAGCG
>NQII01000103.1:1281197-1311674 GCA_002778355.1 Clitarchus hookeri | reverse complement strand
GTGTGTGTGCGTGTGTAGTGGGGGGTACCTGGTTTATTTCATGTAATTAACACTCAGAATGATATTGCTTATACAACATATTTACTCCATGTAAACATAGAGCCAAATGACAATATTTTTCCATTATAATAAAATTTACCAAACCTGTAAAATAATAAAGAAACCAAAACACAATATGTATTCATAGTTCATCTTGACGCATAACTAGAAATCTTTTTTGACTTCAATTCATAACGTGCGATATCACGGTGACCCAACAGAAAATCAAACCCAGAGTCTGCTTGCCTCCAGAGCTGACAGGCATGCTTCTAACCTGGGACACCCAAGGGAGCGGCAGATGAACTTGCACTGCCAGTTATACCAAACACGCATGTCAGTCAAACACCCCTGCCTACCCAGCCGAACGAAGCCAACCTGTCACTCAGCAAGTGCCGGATACCACCCACATACAGGGAAACTACCCCACTTCACTCTTTCGCCAAGAGAGCGCAGCAAGGGCTGTATATAATGCAGTACAAGTCCACAGAACGCCAGTTGTCACTGCCCTGCCTTGACAGCTCAGCAGCTCGCTCTACCACAGCCATGCTAGAGCTCTCTGCTCCCTTCATCTCTACAAGAACCAGCTACCACTACACGAGTTCTAAAAACCCCGCTTACACACACACACACACACACACACAATTGGAGCGTTTACCCCAGTCCTCTCAGGATAACACTAGATGACAGTAGGGTTAGAGCCATTCTCATGGCTTCCTTATTTAGTTGCTTTAACTATTATCTTTCCTAACATGTCCCCATCACCTGTTTTTAAGCTAACTTCCACCAGTTACTGGAGAACCATGAGAGCCTAGGAGTTAGTACAGTTCATCGTGTTTATTCTCTTTAAAATAGATAATACGTTCACATCAAACCACTGTGTTCTAATTCTAGGGTGAATTGTTACCTCTTTCCTACCTCGTAAACGTCATCCCTCAAGCAAAAGGCAGGTGCCCGCGCCTTTTAAAGATGATTTCCAATATTAGCGTAGGACTGCGGGCTCCCTTGACCAAGCAGTAAGTAGGTACGTAAACAGCAACCACAAGTTCCCTGGCCACACACAATGTGGGCTAACTACGCAAAGGCACTTGGGTGCATACATACGTTAGAGCCCTCTACTAGGTACATTCCGCATGGGAGCGATTACGACACCAGAGTCGGCTAACCCACTCCATCCACTGCGTCCAATTCACCAGTTGGAGTGCCAGGCCTTACGAGGCGTGATCCGGTCACATCTAAGTGGCTCACGGTGAAGCAGTAGAGCCACACCAAGTCAGCTAACCCACTCCATCCACCACATGCAATTCGCCGGTTGGAGTGACAGGATTGATGTGGCGTGACTCCATTGCCTCTAGATACTTTTAGCTGTTGCCCGCCTCTATCTTGTTGCGTTGGATCACAGAACCTACCCCATGTCCTTCACCCGACGAGGAGGGACAAAGTCTGCAGACAAAAAAACAACTATGGCCCCTACATCCAATCAGATGTCAAGCAATCCATCCCAGTCAACATTCAGCTATTCCTCCCATCGAAATCAAACACAAGCCACCTGCAGACTGCAGGGGCCTCACCCCAGTCACATCCCAAACACCTATTCAAGCCACCCCGAAAGACCAGCTGGACACCGCACCCCATCGTAGTCCGTCTAATCCTTGAACTGTCTGTGGGCTTGGACACCATCCGCAGACCATCGACGCCAGTTGCCATCACCTGGAGCGAGGCAGCCCCAGGAACAACCAGAACCAGCTCGACAACCAGCCACCCCCGGACGGGGCCCAGAACGCTACCAGCAGAAGATACCCATCATCAGCCAACCTCGATACCGCTCTGTAGCAGGTAAACCAGCGCCGGCTCCCGCCCTAGTAGCTAAGAAGGCTCTAGACAACGCAGACAGCCACATACTGTGCTAATAACCTACCCGACTGACATTTTATACAGGATTACTCAAAGGCAAGGGTGAGCGAGCCTAACCGTATCCAGTCAGTACGGTCTACGACAAGTGTTCTCTGACCGAACACACTAAAACCCCTTGGATCAGGTGACATGTTCAGGCATCCCAACCATCAAGCATCATAGTAACAATTACCAAATAGTGACATGCATGCACCTGTGAGTAATCACATACAGTAAATGAAGATTGTAGTGCTAACCACTAACACTTCCATGAAAGTTACTGAAATTAATGCATCCAGATATAGTTACAGAAAAGAAAACATCATTATTTTGATTGAATTTGGTGGGTAGGTAATGAAGAAATGTTGTACAATTATTTATTTCATTTTAGTTTTATTTCTACAAATTTATTAGACACTACTTGTAATTTTTGTTTTACTCAAGTCCAAGCAAGTGTAATTTCTGAAGTTTTTTTGTTTTAGGCAAACAGATGAACATAAGCTGAGTGTCTACACTCACATTAGGTCATCTTGGAAGGCCAGAAATGGGCGGAACAAGTTGCAATCATAATAAGATTATGTAAACTGCCACAAAAACAGGCATAATATTTAATAGGCCTACTTATTATTATGAAAACCATTACATAATAATTTCAAATATACAGATAGTTGAAACATTAAGAAATTATTTGTGTGAAATATATTTGATTGAAATCGCAATCAATATGTATAAATAATCGGCTGTATGTGTAAAATTAAAAACTCATCACTTATATACAATCAGATCGCTGACCTTTTCAAAGTAGCATTGCCACCTCTTCAAAAACTATAGTTTTTACAATCAAAATCTAAATATAGCCGAAACAAAATGTGTTTTTTGTACGCGTTTAACAGCTATACATTCTATTCTTTGATATACACTCCTGGGTTGCTCATTCTCTCTTGACTACAGGTTGTCCACGGTAAAGTAGGAGCTTTTGAAATCAACCTCTCTATAAAATTACCGCCTCTTGGCTGCACGTAACTTAACAAACATGCACTGACTTATTCCCAGTACAGTTCGCAGCTTATTAGAAAAAGTAGTTACCCTTTTCCACATCTCTTTAAGTAAGAAATTCAGAAATTAGTGGACTTAAGATCGGTTTCATCATGTTTAATAAATATTTTCAATTAAGAACCGGTCTAGCAGTAAAGTGCATATTTTAATTATAATGCCACAGTATTTGGCCCATAAACAGTTACATATCTCTTAGGTCCATGGCAATGTTAATTTGTACATTTGACAGAAGGTTGCATGGCAGGATAAAAGATGAAACAAACTTGGGTTTACACAAGAGCTTGTGTTACCATGAACAGCATGTATGCTGTTGTGTTTTAGTGAACATTTATTCTATAAGTGTTCATAATTTATGGTACAAATGAAACATGTCGTAGGCGTACAAATTATAACTACTTGGCACAGTGATTATACTCAAATATGTTTTGTGTTCAACGATTACGACTTGGATTCACATATTGTATGACTTATTGAGACAACACGTTATGGCGAGACACACTCACGCATACAAAACGTATGCCATCTTGCCTCACACTGTCTTTCCAATGTTTACTTTCCCATAGTTCGTAGCAATGTGATTCCTTGCAAAACACAAACAAAAGTTTGGCCTAACCTATCTGATAGTCAAAATGCATAATATTGTTTAATGAACAGTTTGTTTCTCAGGAAACAAAAGGGTGTAAATATTCATTTTTAACTTTTGGTGCACAATTGGGAGTAGTTTGCAATGCAGCTAGGTGGCATTTTGCTCTTTGGCATGGTTTACGGATGAAGACCTCCAGTGCCCGCAAAACCACTTTTATGACTTTTACGACTCGTATAAACACAAAATACGCAAGAAAGTGATTATTTACAGTGTGGCCTGGCGGCCAGCTGGTGTGAACTCGTTGTAGTTTCAAGAGATCACAATTGGAGCGTCAGCATAAGGCCACGCGGAGACGAGTGCCACGTTGCGAACTGCGTTGGAATCAATCTCTCGCGCGAGAGCAACACGCAACAACAAGTACACAGTTATGGCTATAGCATCATGTTATAATAAATGCATAAGCTGGAATTAATTTTATTATGTAGGTAGAATATAACCTGCTTTTTCAGTTGAAGAGTTCATAAAACTCAGTATTGAATAAAAAATAAGTAGCTGACTTTTACCCAATGATATTTTCAGAAGATGATCTTGACTGCACTGTGCAGTGATTTCTTTTTTAACGTTACAAACAGATAACTTTTTTTTTTCTCCAGATTTGTACGAATATAGTTGGGAAGCAAAAATTTCAATAAAAATAAAAATAATATGCGTTGTAAGTTTTGTAATTGTATCATAAATGCACCAGACATACACTTATACTGACTTAAATAAGATAGTATTTTAAGATAGTCTGAACCTCTTGAACTCCCTTAAATATGTGCTGTATTCACAGCATGTGGCACAGTGGTACTTAGCATTGTAGCACAATCAGCAGCCTCCACCATATTCAGCCCCGGGACATCTGGGGCACAACTCCAGCACCACTGCCTCTATCACCACAACTGTGAGGGCCGCTCCTATCTAACTCCACGCTGTATCAGCTCGCCACCATCACTGCAGCACCCACGCCCTGGTGACTCCACCACTGTCTCCCCACTACCAGCTATACCTCATATTCACTACCCCCATCTCGGTGCACCGAGCAAGGTGGCGCGGTGCAGTGATAGGACCCGGGTATGACTCCTAGTCTGGCCATCCTTATTTCAGTATTCTGTGGTTACAGGCCATGCCAGATTCCTTTTCTGTTCCTGCTTCTCCAAGCAACTTGCCTAGTCCTAATGACTTCGCTGTTGGCAAGATGTTAGGCCCAACCTATCTTCCATCACAATCCAAGTGGCATGTGTACGAGGGGCAGAGAATAGTATGGTGAAAAAGCCTGCTCCACTATGTCTCGTGACACAACTGGAAAAA
This sequence comes from Clitarchus hookeri, assembly GCA_002778355.1. NCBI lineage: Eukaryota > Metazoa > Arthropoda > Insecta > Phasmatodea > Phasmatidae > Clitarchus > Clitarchus hookeri. The sequence goes on along the minus strand of NQII01000103.1, from coordinate 1,306,753 downwards.
CAAAACTTGAACAAATGTGCGTGGGCTAGTATAACAATAAGAGTTCTATTAATTGTTAGGATGAACTCGCAAGTACCTGACTCCAACATGCAGAACAACAAACTTGCCATGGCGTACTTGGTCACAGAATAAATTATACAAATGCAGTGTTGTAATTGCCAGTCAATCAACTGAGATTCTGTACCTCCGGTTGACGCCATCCACTGAGAACATTAGGATTACTATTGCATGTATAGTCACCACAGAATATTCCAGTTTTTTCTGAAGAAAGCAATTAGACCTTTAAAAATTTAATATTTTCTGTTTGTTTGAGAAAAATTTCTAGGTTATTCGCACAATTCCCGACATTTCCAGATTGCCAGGTTGAGTGGCCGTCCTGGTAAAACAATTTCCTCCCCCCCTCCTTCCAAATCTGACCACTTTTTTCTTGAATATGCTTTGCATACAAGTAAGTTAGATTACATTAAGAAGAAGCCTCTTCAGGAAAATGATGAATTTAATATATACTAGGTTGTTTGGAAATAAATGATATTTTTTTTATCTCACACTACCAAGTTTTGAACTAGAGTAACCATACTGCCATCATTCAAAATAGTCTGCGTTTGCAGCAACATATTTTTGCTGATTCACAAGACTGCCAACCCCATCCCAGATAAAAACGTGGCTCCCATACGACATAGCACTTTCTGCACTACCCTGTTTTTGAACGTGACTTTCAGGAAATGACTTAGCTGCATGAATCAATTCACTCTGCTTCTGTTTTGTAAGTTTTGTCAAGTGGGGTGTGGCATTATCTGATAAGACCAGAGGATCCTTCCTATTAAAGAAAGATGGCTGTTTTGTACATTAAATGCCAGTGTATTTAATGAAATTGACAAGTGCTATCCACCACAGGAACAGTGAAACACTGTGTAGTATCAACTTAGCTTTGGTAAAGTGTTTTAGAGAATTACACCAAAGTCCAACTGCTGCCCATTACACCTGCGATTACCATACATTATCCACTTACAAGACGTTGCAATATAATCATGTAGGGAAACACGATGGCAACAATTAACAGGTACGTAACTACAGATATCCACTGGCTGTTGTTTATGATGTACCGTCAGTTCATTAGGCACAAAGCTGTTCATTTTTTTTTTCACTTTTCCTGTTTCATATAGACGATCAGAAATGGTTGAAATGGAAAAATTGAAAAGTTAGGTAAAGGCCCTTAGATATGACTACAGAAAGAGAGTGGTTTGATAAAATATGCGTAACTTTGCGAGCATAAAATTTCAAGCTGTAAACTAATACATTTTGGAAAAATACTTTCGTATTTAGAGTTTTTTGAAAGAAATCTAAGTGCTTTTGTCTTAATGAAGTTTAATGCAAGGATTCAGCTAAATCACGTCTTTTTGTCTTTTTATGGCAAATCTAGACACGTGTTTTCTATTGCACTTAGTGGGAATAAGTGCGAATACAAACAGTGTTACACTAGACTGCTGACACAACCCTTGGGAAACTTAGAAAAATGTGTTACATTTGAGTGTACTTGGGTCTACTAAAAAGCAGGAAAACTAGTGGTCAACAAGTTATGTTTATGAGTAGTCTTCCATTCGCTGCATTGTTGGCTTTCCATGAGGAAATTTTGTAATTCACAAAGGATCTCAAAGGGGGTATGGGAGAGGTCCGAACCCCTTAAACCTTTCCTTATATAAGGCGTTGAGTAAATTTCCTGGTAATAGTGTTTGGACCTACCCTTACACATGCCTTTAATGAGTTGTTATCAACCCTCGACTTTCACCTTATTCCTACTGAAGACTGGTTACCAGCACAAAATATTTCAATTCAGTAACGCAATTACCTTTCTGAGGCTACATATATATATGTACCTTTAAACATGTTTTTGTCACTGTATGTCTCAGAACTCATGCAACACAATTACCCCAATTCACGTTGTTCCACAATGTTGCATAGAGCACCGTCACATGTCCTACGACATCTGCAGCTACACCGCAAATGGCATTAAGGCTTCCCGTCATCGTGACATTGAACTAATATAATGGTTCAAACAGTTTCATATAACAAGAAACTGAGAGAGCTAAATGCATGACGTAAAAAGTGCGCATTTCAACAATTTATTCTGAGACAACAAAAAAGTTTGAATAAAAACGCAAGGTTTACAAATCCATTTCAGATATAAACTGTAGACATGCAACTAGCCATACAAATACCTGAAGATCGCTTGATCAATGACAATATGTACCGGTAAACCAGCTCGGTCAGGGACGAGCTTATATTAGAAGTGAGGTACACCAATTTTTATTGTATGTGTATGTCCTCAAACATTGATAAACAAAATGTGTTAGAATTGCCAAAATAACCCGCTTAAACAGCGACTTATGCATTTGTTTACATATAGTTTTCCAACAGACTCATATCTTTACAAAAAAATTATGTTCAGCATAATTTTATTATAAAGTATTTACAACCTGCTTTACAATGTGGTCAGAGAAAATGTAGTGAAATTTTATTGGACATATTTATGTAAACCTATAGTGTGGGCCAATTTTTTTTTTGGTAAAAAAGCCTTTCAACGTAAAACTCAGAAATTGGTTTCTACTCAGCTGACATGCACACCATACTTCATATTCCCTCTGTGGAGATGATTAATTTATGATACTGTATAGATAAACACCAGGAATGCCACACCTGCTGCTGGAGGAAATATTTACAGCTAGAAGAGAAGTCTTGGCCTGTTCCCACAACAAGGCATTCAATTATGTGAGCTTCCAGACCAACGTAAAGTGGAAAAAATAAACTAAGGAGTTGACACAGAAAGTCCAACCTTATCTTGCCGTAACCAGAAACTAATTTCTGGAGGAAAAAAAATTCAATAATATACACTCATTGTCAAAAAAAAATATAGTTGTACCTATGGGAATGAAACACGGTGGGTAGGTTAGACAATGTGAGGTATGAAGATGATTCACATTTCAGGCACTGCTGTGCAAGTGAGGTAAGCTAGACCAAGCCTTATCGCTGTACCTGCCGTACTATATAAGATTGTCCCGATGTGCATGCTTTCCATTCAGACTTGCACTGTTGTGTTGATAGCTCCCCTTCAAAGTGTAGTATGCCTTGGAGATGAGTTTGACAGCAATTTAAAAAGCAGGACGTGTTCAAGAGGGGTTACATTGTAGAGCTGTAGGAAGTGGGATGGTCTTTTCACCATATTATGGACCATAATGGTTGTGTGGATATTACCATTACATGCTGTTAGTGCCGGTGGATAGAGGAAGGAGCAGACACATACGACACGCAGAATCAGGAAGAAAAGATGCATTGTCCGACATGCGCAAAGTGCCCCCACCGCCACAACTGCAGAAATTCAGCGAGGAAGTGCCAGTACTGTTGGCAAATGGCTGCACATGCAGGACTACATGTACACAGACCATTACGATGACTGCCCTCAACACCACATCAACGTCCCCACAGACTGCAATGGTGTCATGACTGACTGTCGTGGAGCCATGCAGAATGGCAGCAGGTCTTTTTCAGTAATGAGTTGTTCTTTTGTCTTGATGATGACAACTAATGCAGCCATGTGTGGAGGCAATAGGGCTGCGCCAAGATGAACATTTGTGGTCACACATTCAGAAGGCCTAGTGCCATGGTACGAGGTGCAATTTCATATAGTGCTCATCACTGTTGGTCATCATTACTAGCACCTTGACAACCCAATGGTATGTTCATGAGGCTCTCAAACCAGCGGCCCTGCCGTTTGGGAATGTCTATGTTTCAGACATTGTTAATTTTCCTAACTACCTTGCATAAATGTTTTCCAAATGATTTTATACAAATTATTAAATCAGCAAATCAAGCAAAATTATTTTTATATTTGCTATCATTATTCCATTAGTCTATCTTCTTTACTAAATTTTAGCTACTTGTACACAATATGTGATATTAAATCACACTTAACCTCTAAGATGGTAACAAATAATTTTTTTTTCCACTTCCCAGCTTTTAGATACATTAGAGAAACAAAGTTAAAATATACACTGTATTATTGTTTATAAAATTTGAGTACAAAATGGATTCAGAATTTACTGCATATTTTGGCTTCACTTAATTTTTAATTTTAACTTAAAATTGTGGCTTTATTCTGTATATAGACTGATTAAGTGTTACTTTTGTTAGTATTCACCAGACATGTCATGTTGTTTGCATGTATCAGGTTTCTCGTCGCTGATCTGGTGTGCTGCTACCAACTTACGGATACTACTTCAAGCAAACAATGGGGAAGCACACCTCTCACTTCCTGCTACCCACTACTGTACTTTCTGAACCTTGCTTCCAAGTGACTACCACACAGTTTTAAAAACAAATACATATACACATTCAAGAAATGTATTTCGAGGTCTACTCGTGCACTTGCGAAAATAGGAACAGTATTAAGTCTAAAATTTATCCTCCATTTCAGTCATCTATGTAAGTTTCTGTTGTCTGCTGAATTCTTGCTTCACTACCAGAAATCATGCTACAGTCCCTATTCATAATGCCAGTGGCACATAACGTGTGCGTATATATATACACATATGTGTGTGTGTGTGTACATATATATATATATATATTCCTTACAATACTTTTGAAAAAGAGAAGAGGGACATACACAATTGGAGACAGTATTTTTNCCCCCCCCTAATGTTTTATTACGAAATCCTTACACCAACATCCATATCCACAATAAAAGTTATTATTTCTGTACGTGGGACGCGAAATAAGCCGAAAACAGAGGGTAAAGAGTTTCAAGTAGTCCCTCTCCACCTTGCTTCATCAGCTGCCTCCAAGTGACATCAGCAGAAATACTGGTATTGAAAGTTTCTTAGGTTAGTAGAAAATAGGCATTGAAAATAGTAATTTTTTTAAAATGTGGTTTTTGGTCCCCGATGGAACAAAAATAGAACCACCTTAAGAAAGGCGCAAGCAGGGGATCGAAAGAGGAAGGGTGGGACATTGTACCACAAGCTTGGACATAAGTGAAAGTGAGATCCTTAACGGGGTGGTACTGCATACCAGCAAAGTAGAAAATTATTTTTGTGAAAAAATTTTTCTATTTGAATTATAAGGGGGATTAAAAAACTACACAATCTGATTTTCCTGTAAAATTCCACTTGTTACCATGAGTTATGGTGCTTCAGTTTCTGAAATAATGCTGTGCAAAACATTGAGTAAAATTTAATATTGCTTAGATTTTATCTGAGCAACTAATGCTCCACTTGGTGTAGTTTTATAGCAGGGCTAAATAAACTTCAGGAGTTGCCATACTATTTGGTAACAAGATGTACTTTGCTAACATTTGGGTTGACCTCTACTGCCCCAGCAGCTGGTCAGCTGCCTAATTCTACAGCTCTAATATCTGATGTGATCAGGTAAGTACAGGTGGGGGAGAACGCCTAAAAATAAAACAAGAAACGACTGGGAATGGGATTCCTTGCAAGGTCGGATGTCTTCCACTCAACCCCAGGAAACAAGTGTTACTACGAATTTCGCCATCACCTCTGGTAGTTCTCTCAGTACAGCAGAGGTTGCACATTCTTTAATTATTAGCCACAGGTCACCCCCGTATTATCAGCAGAGGTTAGTTAGGCCCAGCATGAGGTTGTGCCAGTATTAATTAAAACAATGTCTACAGACATGGGTTAGGGTGCATCCTGGGCTGGTTAGGGCCGGTCAGCCCCGTACGCAATTAGAGAGTCTTGGCTGAGCTGCATACTGTCTTAAGTGAATTAAAGAGGGAACATTTGGCAACAACTGACATCTTATCTGTTCTGCCATTCCTTTCTTTGCCTTGAATCTGTGACTCTCTGGTTTGATAAAGGAATATTTCTAGATGATCACGGTAACAATCTCAGCATCGTTGTTAACCATTGACTTTTGGGTGTCTGCTGGCAGCATGTTCCAGACTACAGTCCTTGCTGTACATGAATAAGGACTCTGGTTTCAGGTCCTTAAACAGCCTTTCTCCCACAGCCAAAGCACCGCCTCTTGATTAGTCTAGAAGAATGTGCACTCAGGACAAGGCAGCCCAGGGTTCTTAGAGCGGTGACAGACAGTGGTTCAGTGGTGAAATTGACCTTATACCAGTGCACATTACATATTGTGACCATGAGCCACAGTCAGTCCTAGTTACAATCAGACCTAATAGTGCATAGTGGTAAAGTTTAGGAAAGTAACAGTAAGGATTTATAAGAACGAGAGGTGTGTACTTATGGTTTAGGTCAAGATCTATGCCTAATCATTCTTGGACAGGAGATACCTTGACTGCCCTGCCTACAATTCCACATAAACATTACCCACCTCCCAGTCCTACCCCAAAATCCTACCCCTAACTCCCAGCATCCCTATCCAGTACAGAAGTTAGCGCANGTCCTACCCCAAAATCCTACCCCTAACTCCCAGCATCCCTATCCAGTACAGAAGTTAGCGCATCATTAAGCTAAGCCCTTAGATGTACAGTCACATTTAGCGAGGTACAAGCACAGCAAATATAACAAACTTAACAACAAGGTAGCAAAAGAAGAACACGCAACAGTGCACAGATCAGAGAAAAGAACAGTGAAAGAATAATAGTAATAGATTNCATCATTAAGCTAAGCCCTTAGATGTACAGTCACATTTAGCGAGGTACAAGCACAGCAAATATAACAAACTTAACAAGGTAGCAAAAGAAGAACACGCAACAGTGCACAGATCAGAGAAAAGAACAGTGAAAGAATAATAGTAATAGATTTCTTAGCTAATTTTCTGGACAAATGTGCTAATATGGCTGGAAACTGATTGATTATTTGAAGATGCCAGACTGTATATTAAAGTATTATTTCAACAACCCACAGACAAACATAAATTACCGCCATGAAAGCCTATAGCAAACCGCTTACAACAAATCCATCCCTCTTGCCTCCTAGAAAAGTAATTCAACTTCAGCTTATCTTTGAAACGAGACTCTAATAACACTGAATCTCTCCAAAAATAACCTTAACAATTTTAAAACACCGTGTACAACAGGCTGTTTATCTCCAGCCACTCAAAATATATACCTATAATGACGAGATACTTTTGCTGCCTACACTACGATCAAGAGAATTTAATAAACACATGATGCAGATATCTCTTAACCACTTACAAAAAATACATGATACCTTTCACCTTTAACTTTCCTCATACGCCTAAATTAAATTTTTTTTTTTTTTTTACAAATATGAAATAAGAGCAGGAAGTTGCGACTTTCGATTGTGAGAAGATATTTAATCCTACCTTCATTCAATACGTAGGCTCATTAATAAAGACATACCTATATAGAAACCAATGCAAAGTGGAAAATTGTGTGCCAGATACACAATTTAAAGAAACTAATTTATAACATTAGTTCACAAATGACATAGAATTCTTATGCATTCCTTACGTGCTGCATCACTTTGTCTCTAGTAAAGTGCATAAAAGCAGGCCTTACAAGTCTATTTTCTTAGTAGTAACTGCTTCAGATTCATGCACACCAAAAATTATTAAGAGAAAATGTGACAAAATGTGACAGCTACACCTGAAAAATAACAATTTGTACAAATACTCAATTTTGCATAATCTGACTAGGGATGTTTCAAAACCACTTTTGGTAAAACAATGCAAAAATAATAATTATCTTACAAAAAAAAATTATGCAGTTTTACTAACATCAAACTACTGTATACCAGAAACCAAATTTGGCAACTTACATTTAAATAACAGCTTTAAAAAAAAAAGTTGAATTTTGATATTTAAAAACAAGAGCTTAAATAACTGAAAACTAGAACAGAAATTTTGTTTGTCAAAATAATAACTGGAACACCCCAATCAGATTACCATTTAGTGGAAGGAGAAGAAATTTAGTTAAGAAGTATGGACGGGACAGGTCACAAAACAAACATGCAAAGTATGGTTTGCTGATCAACAACTTTTATTTTAACATTTGTATTGTTTGCAATTACAGAGAGCATTTTCTTGCGAGTATGAATATTAAGACAAAAAAAGCAGATAGAGAGCTGGATATGAGAGCGAAGCAAAAAGTACTGGAACAGTTATTTTTGGCAAGTTGGTGAGAACAAGATAGAAAAGAGAAAATGACAGTACATAAAAGAAATTACATCACACACTTGAGTTCCTTGTTCACACAACACGTAGACCCACATCTCCACAATATACACAAGTCCAAGCGTTAGTACAACAGAGTGAGACGACATAACCACTACAGTATTTACAATTCCTGACAATCTGTTTGGGGCTGTTCCAGCAGGCACTAGTCTTGTCGTGCCACTACTCAACACACATACAAACTAGCATGAAGGTTAGTCACAAAATATTTACAAACTCCAACAAATCTTTTATTTCAAGAGAATCGCAAACAGTGAAAATAATGCACGCCACTCATTTTTGGCACTGTTTCCTAGGCCACTACTGTATACAAGAAACCAGTAATCTATTAACCACTGTAATTCTGGTGCAATAGAAAATGAAAATACTGTTTGTAAACTTTTGTGACGAACCCTCTACCACAGTTTACATTTTAAACATAATAATGTAATACTCAAGATCACAAACATTTTAAAGTGCACACAAAAGGAAAGTATGAAACAATTGACAAATATGCTGCTTTAAGAATAACTGGAGGTACAAAACTTTTGGACATGTCCCCTAATGAAATTTTCTTCTAGTACAATAATTGGTTATTGATAATATTTTTAGTTTTGTCCCTATTTCATTACTCTTAAAATTACATACAAACATAAATTTTACATACAAACATTTCATGTCTGAAAAGTAAAAAACCTTTGTACTAAGAAAAATTTATTTTCTACACGGCATTTTCTGAAAATAACTGGACCTGCCGTAAATAAATACAACTGAATTACCACTGCATCAAGTAAGGTATAGGGAAACAGCCTCTGAAACTCTATTCCACCTATGAAGGCCAGATTTGGACAGTTCTGCAAAAGTAGCACCAATGTTTACTTCCCACTTATGTATCCCTACACCATGAATTGGTGGGTCAAATAGCAACTTTATTGTTTATTTACATGCTGTCATCGGCTGACGCAATTATGATTGTTGTACAGAGTTTATAGATTAACTCTCTTAAAAATACTTCAGTTATGGAAAAATATGAAAGCATGCATAAAATAAAACATTTTGTCAGGAAACTGTAATGAAGTATAAAACAATAGAAGGAAATAGTTTCAATTTAGGCACAACTCAAAAATTTACATTCACGCAGGCTAAGAAACACAATTTAATTATGCAGCAAGGCTTTGGACATCTGTCTTGCAATATTTTTTCAGCAGCTACCTGTCTTTTTATAACACAATATATATTTTACACAAGGAAATACATACTTGCTCTCTGCTGTGATCTGCAGTTCATATACCATGCCACTTCAAGTACTGGAGGGCATATATTGTGACACTGTCACTTTCAGCAGGCAAACATGTTTAACACAAAACTGTGGAGCAATGTTTAATTAATTATAAATGGAAAATTTGGTGCAACATTTGAGACTGCAAGTGTGGTTCTCATCATGCATTAGCATTTCGGAGTGGAGTGGTTTGGGCGGCTCCTAACATCCGGGTCCTGAGAGCACATGAGGGAGAAGATTGGTGAGTATGGAGCAGCACCAGAATGCAAGGGCGAGGGAAATGGGAGATCCCCGAGAAAACTCACTGACCAGCGGCATCATCAGACAGGATTCCCACATGATTGGATGTTACAGCATTGCATATGTCAAGCTTGGAAATATTATGAATTTGGGGAAATTGCGAGACAGTGCACTTTCATTCATAATAATGTGGTCGCATTGCGACTTTTGCATACAGGTAGCATCACTAACAAACTGTTATACTCACCAACATAATTTTACGAAAAAATTTTCTGGGTTTCGCTGTCCCAAAACAAATTTTTTCACTCGTCAGCTGATACAAGATTTTTTATATGGTGTGTTGTTACAGTAGTTTGGTTTGTATCACGTTACCACACACTGAATCCTGCTTTTGAGGCTGGAATGGAGTTTAGTTGCCTGAAATTATTTTGTATCCTAAATTATTACTAGGAAACCAATTGGCAATTTAAACTAGTTTTTTTTTTGCAATGGCCTGCACCCCCACCCCCCTTCAAAATGAATGGAGCGGTTCTAATTATGGTGCTTAGTGACACAAAAATATATCTGTGAAAAGTGAGAAGATCAAGGAATCGTGGGACTAGAATAAGAGTTGACAAAAGAGTGTTTACCCATGAATATACAAAATGTACTGCATTCAACAGGTGCAAAAACTGTGAACAAAGGGTAGTTTTCTGTCCTATTGATGCTTCAATTTTTTTCACATGCCTTTATGTTCACTCACCATATTTAAATTCAAATCTGTATATACTTAACTATTCTATACTTACATATCTATATTTAGCTAGTCTAAGCACCAAAAATTATTATAAAACTAATGACAACACATTAGCAAAGTCTTTCAAAAGTGTAAGACTCAAAAGTATATCTCAACACACTTTATGCAGCAACATAAAATTGCAAAATATTTCAAATATGTAACTACACCTCATAAATCTACATGTAGGTAAAAAAGATCAGCATCACCAACAGACAATTATAAAATATTTCTAAATTTCTCATCACATTCTTCATACATTTCATTTAAGAGATCAATATACAGCATTATAAAAAAAATCTCATAAAATTCCTTTAGCAGTCACAAAATTTACATAAAATGTATGTTTACACTATGTATCATACAAAATAAAACTATTGTTAAGGTAAAACAATATTATAAAATTATAATATTGTTAAGGTAAAACAATATTATAAAATTATTTAGTAAAAATAATAATGATAATTGTAACGACTTAAAAATAATTCCTAACATACTCAACACAAACACTCAACTGGACTAGACGTGTATTCGATGTAACTGGAATACAGGAAAGCAGAAACCAAGAGTGAGGAAATCAAGTTACTTAACTACGTAAGTAGACATGTTGAATCCAGTTGGTCCAAGTGTTATGTCGAGAGAATTTATCTCACTTTAACAGTTTGATACACGGAAACTACTTCATATAAACATCAACTTTTTAAATAAATATTAAATTAATTTACAATATTGCACACAATTATAACTGCCTTTGCCCACTACTCATATTAATAAGTATTTTGGTCATCCATGTAAAGCTATGATATGAAAATGACTGCTATGGATTATAAAATATAATCTACGGACAGGTTTTGCTGTTTTGAACTGCGCTGTACATTCCACACACACTTTTTACAATATTTCCAATTATTACAACAGTTGATACTTTTAGTTTTGGATATTAATACATATATTAATCTAAACCAATATTATGCTTGCTAAATAACAATAACGGGCACCTGGATGATTTTGTGCAAGACAAAGCAAATTATTTTCATGCCAGAGTCTCATACAATTATGCTTAAGCACTATGAATCATTGTCCTCTCATAAAAGAACTTGTAAAATTAACAAGTATTGTATAATTTTTCTAAATTTTACATGTGAAATAAACTAATTATGTGTGGTTTTGTAACTAAAATTTTCCACAGCAAATTAAGTTGTATTTGTGTTTTATTATTGCAAAGGAAAAACTTCAAATGACTGCTCTTCTGAATATTTTCTAGTATTCATGAATGAAATACACACCTGCCGAGTGTGAAGGCATAGCAATATGAAATGTTCACAATCCACAACAAAATATAATGTACTCCACTAACCAATGGCAGTAATGCTGAAAAAGCAAAAAACTAATAAAAAAACTAAAATCTAAAATAGAATACAAATCAATATTTATGTAAATAATTATCTTTAATTGAATCCTATGAAGCTGCTTATTAAAACTGAAGAGAATTTTTATATAAGAATACAAAAACTACACAGTAGCAGTTAGGTATTTCGCTGTAATTTCTGAGTAAATGTCTATACAATTTTGACTGTAGATGAATATACAGTGACACCTCTAATACAAACCTCAAGAGACCTGAATTTGTTCTGTTTGTATTAACAGGTGTTTGTGATCATTATGAAGACATCAACCTATTTTAATGCCAACTCTGTGATTCAGCTAATGTTGTCAACTGTCTGATATTGTACAGGATTTCCCATATCCTGGGGCTGAAAGAATTATCCCGTATGGACATAGGATAGGACCTTACATCATATGTCCCATATTTCAGAATTCTTTGAAAATACATAGAATATTAATAAACACAGCGTCCGTAATTTACCACTTCCGTGATTACAGATATGTTTACGCTGCCACCCTAACCCAATGACAGAATATTTAGTAAGAATACAAAATGTTGAAAAACTGCTATTTGAAGCCACAAAACTGGCTAAATATGAATTTTCTACGTGCAAACAATAATTTGTAGTATATTTTCAGAGACAATGTTGACTGATGTATAGTACTGATTCTTTTTACATTACAGAAAGTATTTAAAACTGGTTTTTAAATAATACAGTTAATTTTTCATCATCATTTTACTGTGATCAGATGTGTGTACAGTTGTCGGAAGATGGCAACCCTAGATTCAGCATAATGGGAAATGACATTCCTATCACCAGCACAACATTTTTGTATCACGTCACATCGTACTGTAATATTAATTAACAAATATTTTTTATTAAAGGGGTTCACAGTGAACTGAGCACTTTTGAAAGCCTTGCCTAAGATCTACTTGTATGCACATTGTGTATTCTTCCACCATATGTGAAATTAACATTGCAATAGGCCTGATCACTTTATACATGCATCAGTCAATAAAAAAATGTAAAACTATTAGAATAGTAACAATTTTACAAATTTGCTTATTCTTACACCTATGATGAGCATTAAAAAACACAAAGCAAAAGAAATAATTTAAATAATCAGACAATTTTACTAAACACTTTTAATTAAACGTTAAGAAAAGGAATCAATCATCAAGAATTAATTTCTAACAAACACTGTTTACTGTCAGCAGAGATGGACAATGCCTTCTTTGAAACTTTTGCTGGTTCACCAAACAGCTACTGTGAAAGAATGTGGATATCACCTTCTCAAAGGTCAAAAGAGAGCAAATATCGCCCCCCAACTCCGTACGAGTATTTTCAATTATGAGTACAGCATAAAAGTACCCTGCTAGTGTTGTTAGGTGATTTGCAACATTATACAATGGGGGAGAGTAATGAAATACACACAAATTCAAGAAGTTGCTCATCGCTGGAATTATTTTGTTACTGGCGGAAAATGGGCAAGTGCGACAAAGACTGTAGTTAAGTAATGGGGAGGAGAGATAGAAGTCATGTTACAATTACATGTTTTTGGGTCATAAAATGTAACCAACGTTCTATATTCATATTTTGGCTATGTCTCAAGGCACAGTACACGACTACATTTCTCAACTGCTAGGCCACAGTCAGCAATTACATCAGCTTGTAAGAGGCTCTCCAAGAATTTGTCATTTGGTTTTTAATGCGCATTTCATTAAAATACGTTTATAATATATAATATGATAATACAGATGATGAGAATATTTAGAAAACATTAATTTTCTTAAACATACTGAAATTAGTAACAAGCACAATGAGTAAAATCTTCAATTTTAACTCATTCAGTTGCCATGTTCATTATCGAAGAAATGTAGTCCATAAAATGTTATTAATGGCCGCCACTGTACACAACAAGAAATCACTGGTTGGTGCTTTGAGCATCTTCCTCGTGACAAATTTGACTTGTTGAAGTTTCTGCATCATTCATTTGTGAATGGTTAGTGCTGACATTAACTAATATACAAAACATTGTTCAATAGTTACGAGAAGCATGCTGGACATAAGCACAGTCCACATTGAAAAATCAAACAATAGCAACATTTGAGCTTGTAAGTTAATTTAACACTAAAGAAATTAAATAAAAGTTTCTTGGAAAAGAAAAAAGGACTGGCTGCATTTTTGCCACTGGTCAGAGTACGAAAATCCCAGTGCACGTACAGGAATGTCGCATCTAACCATTAAACGTTCCAGCGACACACACAACGCAGCGACTTAACACATCCCTACAAATGTCGCTAACAAACCGCGAGTTCATGTGCATAAAACCTACAGTACCTCAAAAAATCATATTTAGACAATGGTGTGAGAGGACAATTGAAGGCTGTGTTCTGCATGGGAGTTCGAGTCATTACTGACTGCTCAGTTGCAGGAACACTTTAAGGAAAACACAAGATGTGTGCAATATCCACAAGAGTTGGACTTCACTTACTTGTAACAAACATTGCAAAACAGATTTAAATGCAGTCTGTGCTTGCTTAGAAATCAGTGTCATACAGTTTAAAATGAATAAGAGACAGGGAACTTTGTTTAATCCTAATATTAAGAATTCTGTGCTGATGACGTGTAAAAAAAATGGTGATTAATGCACCTCAAGCAAACTTCATGATGTACAAAATAATAAAGAAAACTACCAGCACACAAAATAAAAATTTTGCATCCACCGAAGTACATGGTACAGCTAATTAAAATTTCATTTCATACAATATTCTGATAATGACCAATTACCGTAACCCTCAATGTGTTGTTTGCAATACTATTCTTGAATATAAAGTTCGAAGCTATCTCAACTTACCAGGTATTTAATACAAAATATTCCAATCCAGTCAAAAAAATGATTAAATTCTTTGTGTGTAAAACAGATGCATTAAAATAGAAAAGAAAATTATTTCCCAAGCTTTAACCACAGACACTACTAATGACCGCATCTTTAAACATGTTCTATGTATGTGTAAATGTAATGTGAATGCGAATGTAAAATTCCATATCCCGACTGCCACTTGTAATAAAGTATCAGGTCAGCCTACGGCAACTAAGATATCCCATTGCTAAATTATAAACTAGAAAGACAAGAACCCGATNGGGGGGGGGGGGGATTTACACAACTTGTTACAAAGAAATTGCAAGTAACACAACTCAATAAATCTATAGATGCTCAGAATGGCAAAATTTTACTTAGGCAGGATTTACAACAACCTGTCGTGTCCATCAGTTTGTCATCCGTCCATCAATCACGTGACTAACAGCCCATCAGTAGCGTCCATTAATTCTATCCATCCATCAAAACTTTGCCAAAATTTAACTTTTGACAGACGGAAAGATGGAATTACAGCCTTCTAAACTTTTCTTTTTTGTTACCCGATCCTTCAGAGAAGGTATTAATTTTGTTTTCATGCGTTTGCTTATGTAGCTGTAAAATGCAATGACGTTACATTTTCCCTGAAGAGATGTTGATAATTACATCGGGAACACAAATTCCTTCTGCACAATAGCAAATGTAATAAAATTATTCTTATGTAATTAAAAATTTTTTTTTAACTCCTACTAATTTTTGTATTTTATGTGTACTTGCATTTTGTGTATTTGCACACACACACAATATGACCAATAATTTTTACTTATATTGGAAATTTTTTTCCTATTTCTTAACAGTTTTGTTTGTATTAATTTGCAGCAATGAACTAGTGATGGACATATGGAGTCTGGTTGTAAATCTCTTGGCTGAGAGACAGACTGATGTATGATGAATGGGAGGATCGCAGGCGAACGTGATGGGGCTATTGTGAATACTGCCTAACCTACATACAACCACGAATGTGACGGACATGAAAATACGCCCAAGCGTTTCTGAATTACCTACATAGACTGACGGTGCTGCTCATCTTACACGTAGAAAATCATGTTGTCACTGAAGGGGAGGATATGACAGGCAATAATAATTCATTGCCAACACATGTATACTGCTACATTCATGTGCAAAACCTGGCCACCAAAAAATGGCTCCTGAACTTAATGAAATCCTGTCTAAATCTGCTCAAATTATTCATTACAAAAAATGCACATTAAATAAAAGACTGTGCAATGAAATAGGCTGTCAGTGTCACAATCACATTTCTCATTTTGAGGTTCATTGGTTGTCCCACAGTGAAGTTCCCAGAGGTTATATGAAGTTGAGCCATTTATAACAGATAAGAAGAGTAACCATTCTCATAACTTCCAGAATAATGAATGGATAGCCAAGCTGCCACATCCCAGTAACATTTGTCCTCATAAACACAAGATTAATTTAAATCATCAAAGCCAAAACATAAACAATATTGAATTTTTTCCAACACTATCAAATTATTTAAAAAGTAACAAACTATGGTATCACGTGTAAAAAAAAAAAAAAAAAAATGTTGTACTTGGTTAATATTACGAAAGATGATTTCTATTCAGAGAATTAATTTTAAAGCACTATTGCACCTCACTTGAACATAATGATGATGTTATAGTTTTATAAGTTCTATTGAAAACATGAGGAAATTCAAAGGTAAAACATGCACATTGTGAATACCTTTTTTGAACACACAAAAACAACACTTTTCCATGGTACCACCCTTCCACTTATTAAATCATCATCATACAAAGAACTGGAGATTTTTTAAAATTCTATGGAACATTTGAAATTCTGCATAAGATTGAAAGTGAATATTGCTGGCTTACTTCTAAAACCTTGTAACTCTGTTTCAGGAAAATAAACAGGAGAGCAAAATGGCCTGATAGAATTATTATGAAGTTTCATTACTTTGATGATATACACACGCGATGCAAAGTATACCAAAGTCAAGAGGTTTTATCAGCAGCTGAACATTGAAATGTATACAAATTTCAAGTTGAGAACTTGAGTTTTTTTTTCATATTTTAGGTTCAGAAGCAAAGGAGTGGAAACGGTTACACTGCTGCGCACATAAAGTGTGCCATCACCAGTACATGCAAGGCTGTGAACTGGCATGCAGTGTTCCCGTTGTGCTGCCTGTAACTATGGGTCTTCAAGCAGTGACACTGTTATTTTATTGGTGGGAAGTCTGTAGCAAAGTTCAATACAGGCTCCTATCACATTTGCTCTCATGTTCTGGTAGTAATTTTAATATACAGCAGTCTGAAAAAATTGTTTTTAACAATGTTCCAGTGTTCAAAAATAACATTTATAACATGCATGATATCTTAGAAAAATAATAACACCCTGGTCTAAGGTAAGTTTCATTTTAGTAGGTATATATTTTGGATTCACATTTCATAACTTCATTAAAAAATATGTTTATCAAACATGCTGCAACACAGTTGAAGCAATGGACTTGCAAGGTTTTCGAAGTAAACTGACAATATCAAAATTTACACGAAACAGCAATGAGATTTCTAATTTGTTTTCCCACAGCACAAACGAGTGTGAAACTGCCTTTCCTGTTGTGACTGCTTACAATAACATGTAGGAACAACCTGTAATTTTCTTTATTGCCTTCATCCAAATCCAATACCTCACAGCAGAAAACCAGGACAGAGGTCTCAGACTTACCACAGCTTTCAAAAACTCAACTGAAGCAGAAGGCTGTGCTCTACTATATTAAATTACAGTCGACTCCCTATACACCGTTTCTCAGGGGACTGACAAAAAATTTCCATACATGCGGGATTTCAGTAGCTGAGGGTTTTGACATACACATCAATAAAATACTACTTCTGACTTCATTAGACTTCATTTTGAGTATAATGAGAGCTGTACATTATCTGTGAATAGAGTTTAGCTAATAAACACAATAAAAATGGGAATAAAAAAAAAGTATTACTGAATTAGTATTATTGTAATAATATATTAAAAAACATTTCACCTGAACTGGTTTAAATAACGACTATAACATCTTAAAATAGGGTTTATAACTGATTGTAATCCGACACCAATTGCAAGCCGGCCTAAAACTTTCATTCCTATGAAAATGAAAATAATATGACACAGAATGCAAGTAAAATTTTGAATGTCACACGTGCACTCGATCAGCTGAGAGCGCGTGAAGATATTATCGAACTGGCAGTGTGTTCACTGCAGCAAGCGGAAAGAGGAGGCGGTGGGAGGAATGAAACCATACCCCTCCTTGTGGCTACATGTTGGTGACACTTTGCGTGAATGGCAAATGTCTTTTAAAGTAATTAATTATATTTTACTGCAAAAAAAATTGCACTTTTGGGACAGAAATGAATATGCACTGCGATTATAATTTATTTATTCACAGTCTTTTTTAATTAATCATTCAAAACCACGTCTGATTTTCCTTGATGTGAGTTACACTACACTCGAACTCTGTGCTTACCCATTATTAAACAACCAAAGGTGTCGAATAGGCCCTTACAGTTTATTCAAAAAACGTGTGTCTATTGAAATAAATTAATATAAATCCTCCGATTTCCCCAAAGGAAGTTACTGAAAATGAACTTTATGCTTGGTAACACAAGTTTCTCGATGTTCAAACAATTTGTGGCGACAAGAGCAGTTAAAGTATATGTTTCTGGAAATATTTTATTCGCGAAGATGCTGTCCATGGAGTTAAATAAATGTTATTTTCAAAATCATGTTCATTTAATACCAGATACAATGAAACACCAATTTTACAGGAAAAAACTACCTTTAATCACAAAAGAAAACACCTTTGCAAATAATAATTCCTCGTTAAAATGTATTGCATAACATTTTCAGGCGAAACCATTTGCTTTGAAATACAAGTGATGAGAGGTGCAACTATTTTGAGCAACGGATAATCACGATAACATGTCTACATTCGCCAGTAGCACTTTACTGGCAAACGCGTGCGGCTGAGAGAGAAAGAGAGGACATGGTTTTTCTTTTGTAAGGCAACAGTTTCCCCTCTTGAAGGCATGTATTGTCTGTCTCATGTAAGTTTACTCTGTTTATGTATCCTTTCGCCATTAGCTGGTGCGTCAAGTGGAGGCTGTAGTTTTTATCAACACGCTGTCAGCTAATCCACTTGCCATTGAATTGTAATGCTAAAGAATCTTTAAGGTATTTATAGACTGACATCTGTCTAAAGAATTCGTAGGTTATAAAAGTAAACACACAAAACCTTGCAAAAAATTAAATACTTGCTAACTCTTTCTAAATTTATCAGAGACAGCAAAATTGGGTTAACATTTGTGAGATTGTAATTGTAGTTATTACACTTTGAACGTTACAGCTAACATGTTAAGAATTGAAATAAAAATAATTTTGGGGATTTGCTTGACAACGCACTTTCATTCGCCAACTCGCCAACGACTTTGCAAAACGGGCGGCAGAACAACATGGCGTGTAATGGACGTAGACGTAACGATTACCGGCCCAAAGGAATTTACTAGTAAACAAAATCACTGTACACGGAAATACATGTTACTTTAAAAATTACACAGAGCTTGCGGGAAAATAAAACCATTGTTATATGTTCGTAAATTTGTTATTTTACACAAGAAATATATTTTTTTCAGGCTGGTTAGTGCTTCGGGAGAGAGATAGATGGCACGCATGGCATGGCAAGTAGCGCTTTTGTGAGTTGAATGCATTTCTCAACAGGTGGCAGCACATTGGCCTGCCTCCTGATCCTGTCTTTTTAAAAGTTCACTTTTCTCCCATTGCTGGCTTGAAACGACACGAGTTTGAAATATATTTCGTCAAATTATTTGAAAAAATAATACAACAGTACCCTGCGACATTTCTGTAGGCTTTTAGAATTAATATCAAGCGTGTATGGAAAGCCTGGATGGAGAGTGGGGATACGTGAAAGGATCTCCCAAGGTTTGAAGTTGTTTCATTTTAATACGGATCATTTTAATGTGCATTTCAGAACACCTATAAGCTATAAATTACTACTTTAGCACGAAGTTTAGTTTGTAACAATATAAACCGCTGTTTTATGACCATGTAAAATAAAATGTATTAATTAATCTAAGAACTCTTTCTTATCCACGTATTTTCTGCTTGTCTGATGTGCGTCTGCAGTGCACTCAGAATAGCCAACGTAATATTAATTTTTGTTCGTTCATGCATCAGCTGATACAGGATTTTGTAAATGGCACGTTGTTTGTTTCGTATACGTCAAATTGCCATTGCCACTCACCGACTGTCAAAATCTCGGCAACTTATGAGACAGATAAGGGGTCCATTTTGTTGAAACCCCTACACATTATTCTAGAATGAAGTTTAATTGGTTACACTAATGTCTACGATCTCCATGCTCGCATATTTTTCCGATGCCTGTTGTGCAAATATAGGCTGTCAAAATAGCCAACGTGAAATTTCCTTGGAATAGTTCACACACAAGCTGATGCAGGATTTTGTGTATGTGATGCTGTTAATATAATTTATGATGTTGCCACACACTGGCTGTCGAAAAATCGAATTTTTATAGGACTATATTATTTGTTTATGTAAACTACATGTACTGTATGTAGGCCTAAAGAAAACATATTTACCCGCATTGCTTTAATTGGGAGTTTACTGTATAAAAATGATAAATGTTTATAAAACCAACACCCATCAACATGAAAGCACTTTTAAAAACATAAAAAATTAAAATTAATTAAATAAATATGCCTATGTTTTATAGCCTACTTCTACGTACTTTATGTTATTATGAATACAAACAATGCTTAACCAGAATTATTTTGCAAACACAAAATTTGTTAGTTTTCTTATTATATATATTTAACAAAATATAACAGACAGCAGAGCTTTTATCAGGCGGTTTAGCAACACTTTGAGCTGAAATCCATGCTTCATATGATTGACTAATAACATAGATAGTTAAGTAACTGTTTCCTGTTGAGAGGTTTTTATTGGTATTTACCAGTGCAATCTTAGGTGCAGATGAGGGTGAAATGAGATGACGAATGGAGCAGTGGCAGAACGCAAGGGTGAGGGTGAGGGAAATGTAAGTATCATGAGAAAACTCGCTGGCCAAAGTTAATGTTTGCAATGTTTCCCACATGCAAAAATTTGAGTGATTCTGCTGGGAGTCGAATCAAGTGGGATTGATGGGAGGTGTGTAATCTGACCACTATACCACTGCAGACCCAACTGTTGCCTGCAAATAGAATAATACAATAATACAAAGTATTAAATATTGTTTGAAATTATTTCTGAAAACTTATAAGCCACCTATTCCTTTAGCTAACATAAGAATATGAATTCACGACCATTTTATTATTCCCTCAGTTTAATGAACACTAACTTCTGACTCAAGAATATACACGGATACCTGGAAGGTAATGTCAAAGAATTCGATATAAGGATACTGCTAGTTATCCTGTGTTTCAGTTTTCAATCCCAATTCAGATATTATCTGCTATTATTGGAAAGCTAATAATTGTGGCAAAATAATTACGCACAAAATGAAAGGTACAAAATTTGTAATTATGAAAATAATATACTTGACAAAAAATTTAAGTATCCAAAGTTTTAAGGGGTTTGTTGGCCATAGCACTCGTGCATTTTTTTAAAATGATAATGAACTAAAATTTATTGTACGGAACTCAATTTTGACCCTGGGAATAGCAATCCTCTTGAAATAACAACCCTTTTTTGGGGTACCCAGGAAAATAAATCAAATTAAAAAGGTATTTCCAATAATTAATTCTTCAAAATAAAAACCCTTTTCCTGGGAACAATGAGAGGACTTAAAATTGAGAGTTTACTGTACCAAATTCCTTGACATTACCTTGACTTTTCTAGGGATCCTATTACTTTTCTCTATCCAACATATAATGCAAAAATTATAAATATTTTAACGTTCTTTCCTTAAAAATTACAATTCTTTTTAATGGGTAGTATTAACATTGCAGTTTTCTAAGCGTGCTTTACTCAAGATGTCCAGTGAATCGGTAAATTGAATTTCCCATACACTTCCCGCATCTTCTCAGATTCCCATACATCAAAGAATTTGCACCAGAAACGATAAAGTAGAATCAAAGCCATCTAGCTTCCCTGTGAACATTTATGTTGTTCTTCCAACTGGTTTCACAATACAGCGACGCAAGCAGTGTGACGTCTGACATCAACAAATGACAACAAAATGTGATTTCACTGTCAAGTAACAACTTATCGGCAACGAAGGCCATCTCAGACAGCTGCCGTCCACTAAAACAAGTAATGTTCTAAAGTCACAATACCCCAACAAGACAAAATCGGACTTGTCTATTTAACATAGTACATTTTTCGACAGCCAGTGTGTGGCAAAATGTAATGTACAAAACTAACATCATGCATATGCATAAGCCTCTATCACCTGATGCATGAACAACTAAACGAGAATTTCATGTTGGCTATTATGACAGCCCTGCCTTTGCACAACAGACCTATACACAGGCAGGAAGGAGTTCTTAGACATAATGTTTTTATATATTTATTTTAAGTAGTTGCTAAATAGCTGTTACTAGTGCAACAAACTGAATTTCATCCTAAAATAATGCGTAGGTGTTCGAAACAAAATACAACTTAAACCATGTGTGATAATTTTGCTTTGTTTCTCTCTTCTTCATACCTGTAGCTAGTGCTAACGTCACCACGTGCATGCTTCATATTAATTGAAGAGGTCACAGATCTCTTTTTAATATTGTGTTATTTTAAAAATATTTGTACATTTATTTGGCGCAATATATTTTAAACCAGAAGTGCGGGATACAGCCGCAGAACAGGCGACTGTGCTGCCATCTGTTGGCCAGTGTTTGCAGCTTCGGAAGCCACGCCCACACAAAATAACTATTTTTTTCATATGTAAATTACAAATATACAAACAAATTCCCAGAGTTTTATTTTTTCAACGAGCTCTATATATTTTTCAACATAACATTTATTTCCATGTGCAGCGATGCTGCTTGCTAATAAATTTGATTCAGCCTGTAATCATCGAGCCCCCGGCGGCCAGCTCACCATGTTGTGTTTCGTACTTTACATCCCATTTAATTTACAAAGCTAAAATAAATGTTATTTAAATGTTATTTGTTTATTAAAACAACGCATTGTTGTAGGATAGAATCATTTTTAGGGCAAATAATATTTATGTTAATGTGATGTATTGTCATTCAGGCGCACTCAGTACAACAGTTATTTTATAAATAACCTCGTTGCGTATACTAGCCATAAACTATCCAATGTCGTATTCTTGATGAGCAGACGCAACTTTATTATTATGAATGAAAATGTGCTGTATGACAATTTCTCTTAATGGTATCCCATATTTTTTATATATTACATAAAAAACTGCATAAATCTGAGTTTAGATTGTTTTTGTGTGTTTACCATAACGTGATGTGGTGTCAGTTGTGCCATCTCACCTCCTGGTTGGCTGTGCCAAAGCCCCATCCAACAGTTGACTTTTCAGCAAATAACAGCTGTCCCAGTTCGGGACTGGTATGAAAAAGGTCCCGGGCAAGTATTGCCAAGAGTATGCATTGTGGCATTTTAATTACAATTTTTTGGTGAATTATTTATTGCTGAGACCACAATTAGGTCATTTATTATGGTTAGAAAATAGGTAGCCATATCCAGGCGTGCTGCTGGGTTAACTGTGTGATCAGTTCATGCTGATATTACATTGCAAAATTGGTTTGCGAGCTGTAAGTGCACTAGTTTGTTGAGGTTGCTCGATTGCTTGTCTGCCAAATACTAATATAGTAAGTTACTTTCTTGCGCAAAAACATATGCATAGCTTAATGAAGCAGTTAATACTAATTTGATCGGGACATTTAGTTAATTTTCTTTTGTTTTGCAAGGAAGTATAATTATTTTTCAGTATCTCGGATGTTTTGGCTGTGCTAGTGAGTTTCGCTTTTTCTAAAGTCGTAGTTGAGGTTGCGTCAGCGATTAGAGATAAGGGCTACTGCGAAGTTCCTAGAGGTTCTTTCCTTTCAAGTATGTTCTAGAAATCTGATTGTTTTAACTTCGGAGTAGTGTGGCTTGCGTGGGAAAGTGGTGGCGATGGGGTTTGCACCAGTATTCAGAGAGTTTCTGTACCGTGTGGTGCCATATTTGGCTAGGTTTATAGCACGGTGGCGATTTTAGCAGTGAGTGCCCGCCACAAGCTAACAGATTACGACCAGCCCGCGAGGAAGCAGCCTCATGCGTGGCAGATTTTGCGCACACTGGCAGGCACCCGTGACGTTTTCGGCAGAACTTGTCCTTCTAAATTATTTCTGCCGGTGTCGGAAATCGCCAGGGTGCCAGGAGGGAAAATTACGTCCCACCTGCCTTTATAAGTTTCTCGCGATGCAAGTTTTGGTGATGTATATTATTATTGAACTCTGCAACACTGTTCTAGTAATCCGCCTGGCTCATTGTATTGCTAACTGTTAGTGTGTCTGGATTTTGAAGGATGTGAAATTCTTTAACTTGAATAAATCTTAGAGGAAATGTTTGTTTTTCTTTTCTCTTATTATGGTGCCTTTGCTTAAGTCTCATGTTTCTGCAGAGTGAGTCAACCTAGATGTAATTTCCAGTTGTCTAATGTGACGTTTGCGACATTACAATAGCCAATAACAATGCGACCCTACATTTAGACGGGTAAAATTATCTCCCGTAAACAAATATTTTGGAGGGAAAAATGTATTAGCAATATAGAAGAAATATGACAACAAATTAGTGAATGTGATAGGATAGCATATTTAACATAAAGAAATTTAGTCAACTTTTGGTTTACTAGTGGGAACACAAAAGTCTGTATATGAAATAGCAGAAAGAAGAGTGTTTTAAGACTTGAATATTTTTTATGGCTAAAATAAGAATTGTGAACCCACAGATACCATTGAGATAAAATACATCATTTTACATTCTTGCATCCCCTTCCTACCACAGCAAGTTTCAATATGGTTAAGAAGAGAGAGACAGTCTCTTATTTATGTCAAATATGAACATTGCATTAATCTTAAATTATACAGTCACGCAGGATAATTTTCTAATTTTTTTCGTTTATTTTATTCAGGCCTGTTACATTGAGTATTGGTTTTTTATTCAGATCCATTGTAATGTATAGGAATGGCAGATTATTTTTCGAATTGAGACATGTTTTTGAAGTGTATTTAATTTACTTTGGCTTTCTAGTTTAGTTTTGTTTTTCCCTCTTTAAGTTGGGAATGGTTGCCAGTTTACGTTAGAGCTGGAGTTGGAATATCACACTGGGCGAGTGTGTTTACTGAAGTCGTGTGATGGGTGAGGAGAGGGTGGCATCGTGTCGACAGCAAGTTTGCAGCTGGCATGTTTCCTGCACCTCTGCTTCCCCTCCCCATCCCCATCCCCATCGGGCCTTTGCGAGGCATTTTCTGGTTAGAGTGAGAACGAGAGCGCCAAGTCTGGCAGCTGGGTGTTTGTGGGTGTCGCAAGGGGTGTGGAGAGTGGTCTTCATGTGTCGGGCGGGTGATAAAGCGGCAGAGAAGAACATTCTGATTGGTTGCCCCTTGGCGGCAGAGCGTGGACAGCGGCGAAGACGGCTGTGACAGGAGGTAGCGTGGAGAATGCTACACATTTTTGGGCAAGACATAAAGATACGTAATTTTTTGTTTTTCTTTTTCTTTTGTGCTGCGTTCCTGGGAGGAACAACAGATTTTTGGGGTTTTTAGATGTTAATTAAGGCAAGATATGATGTAAGCG
>NQII01000103.1:1267094-1280245 GCA_002778355.1 Clitarchus hookeri | reverse complement strand
TAACCCTTTTAGTTTTTGTTGGTCAGGCTTGGAGTTTTCTGTGACAATACAAATATTTCATTAATTGGCAATACATTCACAGAAAAAAAAACCTATCAATGCAGAAATGGCAAAAAATCACAATACCCACATTTTTTAAAATAGATGCCTTAATTATTCCAACAGTTAAAAAATGAAAACAAAGCATTTGACATTTGGGCACGTGGAAGTCACATGGCCGTGTATTTATTTGTGTGTAGCGGAAGTAAATATAGCGGCCAACCCACAAGTAGAACTTGCGCAGGGCTTCAGAAAAGTAACAAGTGACCACCAATGGACTATACAGCCTTTTCCTTTGGTCGCATGTTATGCTCATGTCCCTCTTTTTACACTTTCCAGAATTTTTCTACATTTTTTCCAGGTCTCTTGAGAGATGTAAAGAATGAAGGTTTGACTTAGTGATGACCCGATACTGTAAAAACCCAATACTGATGGAGGTTCAAATATTAAAGATTCCACCGATCAAATATCTAGAAGTCTATAAATATATTTAATTTCTGGAAACAATAAAAACATATTTTTCATTAAAGTGCATCAGTGATACAATTGCCTGGGAAAACCATATTTGCATTAAACTAAGACATTAATTTTCATTATTTTTTTTAAGCAAAATTATTTGATTTAAGAATACTGCAACTGTTTGTTATTGCAATGTGGAATAATGAGTTTAAATATTTAAATTTAGCACCTGCTGCAATGTGCACCAAACTGGTGGCCATCTCGACTTAAAGTACCATCTGTAGACAAATGACAAAGTTCGTTAATGTTACTCCCTGTGCTGGATGTCACGCAGCTCGAAAATCAGTACTTCAAGATTAGTTTTGTAAACAGCTGATTTTCTAACTGCTGTAACCAACACTTTCGGCGGGCAGGCTAAGCAACGTGTGAATTTGGCTTCACTTGTTTTTACCATAGCCGGATGTATTGCATAAGTGGAGTGGAGAGAGTTGGGCGGCTCCTAACATCAAGGTTTTGAGAGCCAACAAGAGTGAAGTGCGGTGAAGATGGAGCAGAGCCAAAATACAAGGGCAGGGGAAACGGGAGATCCCAGAGAAAACGCGCTGACCAGCGGCAACGTCTGGCACGATTCCCACATGCGGAAATTCAGGAGCGACCTCGCTGGGAATCAAACCCAGTTTGCCAAGGTGGGAGGCGAGTAGTCTAACCACTATACCACTGCAGTTCCTATTGCTTATGCAGAAAATGCATTTTGTGTTTTGCATTATTCTCTTTGAATCTACAAATATCAAATAAAAATTCTTGTCGCAATAAATTACATTAAAATTGCAGAATAGATTTTTAGTGACAACAAAATTCACGTTACTCTTTTGTAATCCCATTTTTGTTTGTACAGACTTGCATATCTCACTTATATTATCTTGTTTCAAAATTATGTACTTTGAGAATACATCAAATGCAAGAATTTTTCAACTTTGAGCAGTAGCGAATGATAGTGGCAACGAGATTTTGGTTCCTAACTTGTGTATAACAAAATGCAAAGTTCCGTATTGACTTATAAGATTATAGTGTTTCCAAGATACAACAATGTTTTTAATAACAAAATTTTATTGGTTCACAATTTACTATAATGTTAAGTAATTTGTACCACTGCATTCTAACGTTATGCACTGCATTAAATGTGCAGTGGACGTGATCAAATCTAGAGGTTATAATCCATGATTAATGTGCCAATAATTAGTGCAGATGACCAATAACAATAAATGTACTGATATTACAATATCTTATACCAGTTGTCGGCTATCGAGCCATCACTAGTCTAACGTAGTCAATAGAGCCTATTTCTCTATTTACTTACTAATAAACGCAATGATTGCTACTAATTCACAGATAACACTTTATCACCAAATTTTTAGGTTTCTGCTGCAAGGTTAAGATTATAAAAAAACACAAATATACAAACAAATATGAGAATAAAAATTCTTTGTATAGTAAAGTATAAAAATGTTACACAAATAAACCACCTTCAATTTAAACATTTTTTCAAGAATTTTTGAGGCACCACGAAAAAGTAGCAAACTATATGAAAGACTGGAAACTGTAATAGAATACAAATCACATTAGCTGACAGAAAATTCTGCGATGGTAGAAAATACCTAGTTTGCAAGGAACAATAATGCACAAAACAACACACTTAGCATAATATTAAAATTTAAGGTTAACAAAGTGGAAAGTAAAGCTGGGAACACAAGAGGTCACGAATCTACTTTCTAAGAGCTGGAAACGTGAACACGTGGACTGATTTTAAGGTTTGGTAAAAAAAAATTCCACAGCTGGCAAGCTAGTTTGAAACCATTGGTGCGTAACCAACTATCGACAGCGACAACTGCCAAAGCTGTTGGTATCGGACTGATCTCTGAACATTTTCAGAACTACGAGTATACACTACATATTCTTTGTTCAAGATATCTCTACCTAAATATAGCCTGTGGACGAATTTCAGAAGTGATGAGAACCTGCATTTTAGTGCATGTCCCTGGAAATTATTCTCAACAACAGATAGAATTGAAACAAAAAACCAAGAGATCACTGTGTGCTATAAACCGCAATATTAATATTCAACAAAATGAACATCAGAAAATACTAGGAGACTAAGGAAGACAAGATTTAGAGGCAGGAATGCTACACCACTCCACAAAGGCAATATACACACGCATACTTGGTGCGGAGCGTCAACACCCGTCCCAACTATCTCGCAATAATCTACCCGCACACTGGTACACCACACACTGCCAACTTGTAAAACACCACTCTGGTAATATCAAACCTTACCTCCTACACTAAGTGATAATCAGTCTAATGCTTGGTTACAGTTTGAGTGATGTGTGATAAAACATACATTATTTACAGACATTTCAGACGACCATTACAGGCACCACGTTAACAACTATTTTTCAAAATACTTTGTGGTAACCAAGTCCCACATTGAAGCTACATTTGGCATTAATATGCTGTCAAAACCCAATTCCATACCTGAAAAATAAGCATGTACTGTAGTTACAATTGGGCATTTCTGCATATCTGAATATCAACGGATACATCACGTAACATCTACAGTTTAACTGTACTAACTATGCCTACATGTGATTACATGACTACCTCTTCACAGGACAAGTTAAAACTGTATATAAATATAACCCCTCTTTTAATTTTTACCTCCTATAGAAGTTTTCTTAGGTTGCTTGTCCTTACTCCCATGCTTCGATCCTGCAACAAATCAATAGCACTGTCACTTGTGAAACATTCATTATGGAATTACACATCTGTAATTACTGTGGGTAGGAATTTTTCTTAAACGTAAAACATTTAATTTGGTACAAAACTTAGTTGCAGATGGGAAAAGATTTTTTTTTGGTTTGGACCCAATTTTTTGTTTAAAATAAAAAAAATAAACAGTATTTAATACCAAAAATCAGGTCTAAAACATATTTTATGCACTACTGGTTTCTTTAAGTATTTAAGCATACTTTTGTATAGTAAAAATAATAATAGTTTCAATAAAATTCATGCTCATTATATATAGTTAGTAAATTATAATTTTGAGTTAAATTAATGCTTATATATATATATATGCATTAATTTAACTCAAAATTATAATTTACTAACTGGAAAAACCTGAATCACAAAATATGTATTGCTTCAAGAACTGATCGCAGAATTTTTTTTTACAGAAATGTTACTCACACAGAACATTCATTGTGTGAGGGGGATGAGATAGAGGGGAGAGTGGGAGAGGATGGCAAAAATAAAATACAAAAAAATTGCAAAAAAAATTGCTCTTTTTAAAAAAAAAATAGTTTGTTTACATTTTTAATGTTTATATTTTCACAGCACTATTAAATACTGCAAAACTCTGGTGTTGGCCGACACGGTGGGATTAGCACAATACCCCAACCAACAACACAAAGCAGGATACTTGCTTCCAACGTCTGAAAAGCAGTAGGTATAAGGAGGTGGCTTGCGTCTACTCCTGGAGGAGTAGTTGAGGGAATGTAATCAAAAGGGAATGAAAGCAGGAACTGTGTGTTGAAACAAGGGGCGAGGGTGACCTAAGGTCATCAGTGACTCAAACTCGAATGACATTGGATGTAATGCGAAGGCTGGTAGTAGGCAACGGCGCAAACTGACATGTCGTCGACCCACAGCATAACACTGTAGCTGGCCTGTAATAGCCGGAGCTAAGGAGGGAGCAAGCGTGCCGGAGGTACAGACTCTCTGTATTTAGTTATACTCTAAACCCAGGACCAGTCAGGGGGCCGTGGGGAGAGGCAAAGAAAGAGGTAAGGGTCACTGGCAGTACGGCCTGGATGCACAGCAGCAACTAGGCGTGTGCAATGCTTCAATAGTATAATCTACGTCAAAGTTTTTTTAAAATTTTATTGCTCTTCGCAATTAAATATAATATTTGCACAATGTAAAGCTTTGAATCATTCAAATACGTGCAACAAAAAACATGTAAACATAACACATATGTTATTTCTTGCAGAGTGATTATAGACATCCGCAAAATGATGTATCAATACTGCGAATTTCAGTGCAGTGCAACAGTCGAGTAGACAACAGAATACAGTATATGGCTGTAATCAATACAAGTTGCCTTGTCGGATATATACTCTGTGGACTAACTGTTACAATAGGTTACAATAAAAAATGGGTGAAAACAATACAGAAGAATCACAGGAAAAAGAACTGCCCTTGTAGTCTGATTTGGAATTTCTTTACAGAAGTTGCTGATCAACATGCAATTAATCCAAACAGTACTTGAAAGTCCATTGTACGTTTATTTTGCACGTTTCATAATGCTAAATGCTATTATGCAGTATATTATAATCATAATAAAATTCTAACTCAAAGGCACATGTGGCGATTGGTTCACTATATTCAACTAGTGATGGGTCGAGTAGATTTTCTGATTCGTTGATACTACCAATATCTTTAATGAGAATCGGAATCCAAGAATTAAAATTTTAAACTACAGATTTTAATTTTAAAGTTAAAAAATTTGTAGTTATGTATGTTTAGACTATTTGCAAATAAAGTGATTTAGACTGACATTAACAGATGTATGCATCTTCTACTGGCTAGCAGCAGTGACCAGCCTCATTTGGTTCGCCTTGAGCCGAAGCTAGGGGAGGTTATGCACATGAGAGGCTCTCTTACATTGTTGCAACCGAATTTAGTTTAGCATAGTTAGGGATGGGTCGGTTCGGTTCTTCGGTTCCAATTTATACCGGTTCTTGAGGTTTGACTCGGAACCGGTTTTAGGTTAACAACAATTACTCGGTTCTTGGTTCTACATGGCAATGGCAAAACTCTGTTGTTGCAAAAATAACTATGGTATTTACTCATGTATAGCGTGCCCTTTTTTCCCCAACATAAAGGAAAAAATTTCTGGGGTGAGTGCTTTACATGGAAAAAAAATTAAGGAGTGGTAGTCATAAACAGTTCCATGATGTTTGGAGGAGAGTGTAAGGGAAGTCTGTTATCTCATCTCTCACTCTTACATCAACAAACACTCCTCTCCCTTCTCTCTCTCTCTCTCTCTCTTTATCTCTCAGCCCTTCCCCATCGATATAGTTCATTTCATATAAGAAGGCCACATTCTGAAAGTCAGTGAGTGGCAACTTAATATATTGAAAACAACTAACGTCCCATTTACAAAATCCTGTATCAGCTGATGCACGAACGAACAAAAGTTAATATTACGTTGGCTATTCTGAGAGCAGTGCCGAAGCACATCACACAAGCAGAAAATACGCGCATAAGAAAGAGTTCGTACATTAATTAATACATTTTATTTTACGTGGTCGTAAAACAGCAGTTTTTAGTTTTAGAAACGAAACTTCGTGATAAAATAGTAATGTATAGGTGTTCAAAATGAGATGCACAATAAAACGATACGTATCCAAATGTGACGAAAAAATCCAAAGTTTCCAGACTCTCAAACCAGGTGCTGCTATCTTGTGGGTTAAAAGTGCACCATATGTTGCAATATGCCCTTCCACGCCATCTGTCATCCATATCCCGAACTACACTCAGAAACATGTTATAGTTTTGTTTTTTAAAATAACGTATTCACGCGCATATATAAATAATTTTATTTTCCCGCGAGCTCTGTATAATTTTTAAAGTAACTTGTATTTCGTAAACCCCGTTTATGAACGACCCTACACACGTCCACAAGCTCCGTTTACGAATGCAGCGCCACCAAAGCAGTTCACCAATTGCCGCACGCAGCAGCACCTCCTGGCCACATCAAAGCCTATTCTTGAAACGCCATTTGATGGCGAATGGATACATAAACGAAAAGGCGCAGCGATTGTCAACTGTCAAGAAAGTGGCCTTCTTATATGGTACAGAATATACATTCCTCCAAACCTTCTTTGTGAGGCCATGAGTAAGAGAGGAAGGAGAGACGTTTTTTTTCAAGGTGTCACATTCCAGCACAGAAAAAAAAAAGAAAAAAAAAAAGGGCTGCCCAGACACCCTAAAAGAAGCAAAAAAAGATAAGGAATCCGGCTGCCCCCCCACAGCTGTTGAAAGTCTTTTAAGGAACCTTTGTAGGTTACCATTATCATACAGCATGCCACAATGGTTTGGTTTGAGGGCCATGAGTTATTTAATTAAAGTATTTTACAAACATATCACAATCACCACATATTAATGTAAAAAAAGAATAATTTTTTACATATTTACTAACCTTAAATAAATTTAATACTGTACAACATGTTTATCTGTATAAATTAAAACTTATCTTCAGACTTTGTTATTGTTCAATTCTTCCATATAAAATGGTTAAATAAAACATTTAATGAATTTTACCTGCATTGGTTTAATAAAGTAGCAAGCAAAAGGCAAGTATTCAAAATACATAGAACCGAACACTGGAACCGATATTTAAATTGTAGAATCGGCACCGGAACCGGAATCGTCATTTTTGGTTATTCGACCCATCTCTAAGCATAGTAAAAGTAAATTTTGAACACGTAATTAAAAAAAAATTAGTACGAGAAGCTATTAATAGGTTATAGCTCACAACATGTTTGTAATCAGGACCAATTTATTACGTTAGTACACAGTAAACAAAATGTAGTGTTGTAAATAGTACTATGTAACTTCATCACTAAAATTGTGTACTGCAACGGTTGTCAAGTCTGACTAAAGCAAAGATCAGTGTCTTTGCAAGATGGTGGCTGGTCGTTAGTTTTTCAGAGAGAAAATCGAGCAAAATGTTTTGTTTAATATTCCTCTGGGTTCTTCAGACGTTAGTAAAATCTACAATGGTCCTCCGGGCTGGATTACGCGAAACGCAACCAAGATTTTGTTTCATTGTATGTGTTTCAAGTGACAAATGGTGAAGTACACTCGTGAAAGGCAGGCACGCGCGCTGTTACGTGATATTCGTGTATCAGATTGTGTCGGCCATGTCAGTTATTTTCTACTCAAGTTAATTATGGTGTTCATATGTGTAAAATTTTAGCACGTCCTATAGGAAAAGTTTATTCGTGACGAATAAAAATTGCAAAGTGAGGTTAAGTGAATGCATACACAAAGAATCTTGCCGCTAAAATTTTGACAGCTAATTCTTTGTCTAATGCTTATGTACACTTTGCCAAGACACCATTAAAGAAATACATCGTTCATCATTCCAGAAGAATGTGTTTTAACAACAAAACTGCAGTCACACCAACAAAGGTTGAACTTAATTTAGGAAGGGGGAAGAAAAGCACTAGCAAACCCCGAAGACAGTGAAAAATGTGCTTTATTTCGGTCAATATGCAAGGCAATAAAAAAAATCTAAGATGAAATTCTCAATGTTTAAAACCAAACATCGCCACAGTAAAAAAAACTTATATAATATATTTTGTGACTTGCTAACCTTGGGCTTTTCAATATAAATAAATTAATTTTGGTTACAAAAATTGCAAATATTACGATATATATATTTGCAATTGGTTGCTGAAATATTATTTATTCACGTAATTTCCTAAACAGCTTGGAGATATTATAATTATTCGTGACGTTTTTTGTTTTCCATGTTGTTTCTGTTATTGCTCGAGTTGAGTTAAGAGATTTAGGCGGCTCTCAACAAAAAGGTCTTGAGAACCGATCCGTTATTGTAAATATCTGTATCCACTAAGTGCATTGTAATATTGGTAAAGACACACATTAAGTGAGAAAATAGTGAAAAATAGGTAGAAATTGTGAAATATTGTGCAAAGTTAAGAATTTAGCGTGACTATTCACAGAAGTGAATAGAAACTTGAAAACAGCATGAATATGGTGTAAGACCAACATTTCAGTGTTTGTGATTGTTTTTCTAACACACACTAACACTAAAGTGGCAAGGCAGTATTTATATTACTTACACTTGGCAACATTTTCATCACAAGATGAAAAATATGCAACTTGTAACTACCGTAATGCCTGAATTACGTCAGGAGGGAAATCAAAGTCAGCAACTAATGCACTGAAACAATTAAAAAGAAAACATAACATTTCTGTGCAAAGCATTGCTTACAAAAGAATAGTCACCAGCAGAATGTACTCGGCTTACCAATGAAAAGGAACACACACTTCTGCCAACTTAAGACACCTTCAAGCACCCTGGAACCATTTGGTAACTTTTCAAACAATTCCTCTACTTCAGTTGAAACATCGTCGTCTCAAGCTCAGATAGTAAGTACTGCAATGAAAACTGCACAGTCTCGACCAAAATATAATAAATAATTTGCATCATATCAGACTACTAGAAACCACCGAGTTGCACATATCACTTGACTTATTGGTGAAATTATTGGCTTGAATCAGCAGCCATTCAACTGTGTCAAAGATGTGAGCTTCAGGAGACTTTTGGAAACAGTGGAACCACTTTAAACCCAACCAACTTGTAAACCTTTGACAAATGTTGTAATATCTCAGATGTACGATACAGTTCAACAGAGTGAAAGCTGAACTGAAAAATATTGAATTTGTTGGTGTTATAACTTGACACGTGGACCTCATTTGTTCAGGATGACAACATAAGTTTAACTGTTAATTTTCTTAATGACACTTATAATTTGCAGCAATTACGTATTGGAAGTTTGCCCATTACCGTATGTATCCCATACAGCAATAAGTTTGTGCAATTTTTTGAAGAGAACACTACTTTCTTGTGGTTTCAAAAACAAAGTTGTGGCATTTGTTCAGGATAATGCAAGAAATATTGTTGCTGCACTGTAAATATTTCCCTACCAGCATGCATCCTGTTTCGCCCAGACACTGCAGCTCATTTTGAAGGGCGGATTTTTCAGCTTTAAGCTAACTGTAAATATCCTGGGGAAATGTAAAAAAAATTGTGCAAAATTTCCAGCATTGATAAAAAAACCGTTGAAATTTGGAGGAATATCAGAATATGGGCAGCATTCCACTGCATCGTGTTGTACAAGATGAACCAACATGCTGGAACACAGCATTCCACATGTTGAAGAGATTGTATGAACAAAAGCAAGTGGTCATGCTGGCATCAGACGAACTTAATCTACCTGTTCACGTAAGTAGTGCCCAATAGAGCCTCATGAAACACTGAATTTCTGTTTTAGAAATTTTTGATTCTGCAACTCAAGTAAGCTCTGCTAATGTCAGTGTGCCAGAGCCAAGAGTTCAATATGTTCTTCACTGTTACACACGCTAACATTTTCTTACTTTTTTTGACAGGTTTTTATGTAATCCCAACACTGTGTATTTCAGATTATTTCATTAGTGCATCTGAAAAGCCATGAACTACAACCACCAGTACTCACTGGTTCAGGTCTTTAGGGGCTTAAAAATGATTTACAGGCTTTACTGAAGGCCAGATATAAAGATGCGGAGCAGAACCAAAACCTAGCTTTTGCAACCTTGTTTAAATCCCTTCCATTCGATGACAAAACAGCTGCGTAATCTGCAAAAGGAGATCATTTTGCAGGAAGTAGAAGAAATCAACAAAACCAAGGCAGGTACAAGTTTATTTTTTTGTTTAAAGACCAAAAGTGTTTGGAACATGCATGTTGGCACAATAATTATGTACTTTTTTATTAAAGTAAGTAGGCACTGAATTTATTGTTACAGACAAATGAAACTTTGATTTGTGCAGGACCATTAGGATGAAGTGATCCTGGCAGTGATATACAGAATGATTCTAAAGTAGCTTTACAACTCTTGAATGTAAATAAATAATTATTGGAAGGACTTATGATGTTGATTCTAACGCTCAAATGAAGCCACACACTTCACAAGTTTTATGTTGACAGACCACAGTACTGAAAAGTGCCACCGTGAGTGCTCTCACCAGTATGATCAAGATGGTTACTTTCACAAGTGCAGAGCAAGCTCATTGTGTGTTTTGGGACGAAGGAACAAAGTGAGCGACACAAGTGAAAAGGAAATTTAGCACCCAGTATTACAAAACACCACCCTGTGGGCCAACCATTTACTCCTGGAACAAGAACTTTGTTGATACAAGATACTCATAACATGAAAACTGGCAAGCCACATGTTTCTGAAGATGCCGTAGAACAGGTTTGTGAACGCTTCGCTCAAAGTGCACGCACGTCAATGAGACGTGCATGCCGGGAAAGTGGGATTCCACAAACGACTGTGTGACATGTTTTACGAAGATGTTTACACTTAACCTTGATAGAGTATCGATAGTGCAGGCCATTCCAGATTGTGATAAAACGTGCGCACAAGGTATTTTGTATGGAAATGTTGCGGTGGAATGAAGACAAACAATTTCTTGACTTGATGGTTTTCAGTGACGAAAGCACATTTCATGTCACTGGCAAAGTCAACTGCCACAACTGCAGGATTTGGGTTAGTGAAAATCCGTGCCTCCTTGGAGCATGTTCGTGACAGTCCGAAAGTGAAGTGAAAATCCGTGCTTCATTGGAGCATGTTCGTGACAGTCCGTAAGTGAATGTGTTTTGCGCCCTCAGCAAAGATAAAGTGCATGGGCCCCTTTTCTTCATGTTGACAACCATTACCTGCATTGTGTACCTGGACATGCTCCAACAGTTTCTCATTCCTCAACTTGACAAAGATGACCAGGAAGGATGCATTCACTTCCAACAAGAAGGTGCATGCCCCCATTACCTTGGAGATGTGTGCGAGTTCCTTGACAATCATTTCCCAGGTCGGTGGATTGACTGGGCCACACAGATTGCATGGCCAGCTCGTTCGCCCGATGTAACACAGTTAGATTTTTTCTTGTGGGGCTTATGTTAAAGACCAAGTGTACGTGGCATCCTTACCTGCAAATGTGGCCGAACATTGAAAAAAATTACGGCAGCAGTTGCAGACTCCGACGCAGCGATGCTACATCGCGTGTAGGAGAAAACTGACTTTAGATAGGACATTTGACTTATAACAAATGGAAGTCACAATGAGCCACAAACAATGTGTGTGCATAAAACTTGAAGTGTGTGGTTACACTCGTGCATTGGAATCAACATCGTAAGTCCTTCCAATAATTTTTTATCAACGTTCATAGTTGTATGGCTACTTTAGAATCATCCCGTATAACCCAAGTACATAAATGTATTTGGACAAAAATCAAGCAAAATGAGTCCATAGAACAAGAAGTGAAAACTTACATTGCAAAACTCTTCAGTATAACATACAAATTAAATACCCCCAATTGCAAAAAAATATCGGTGTGTGCCACCCACTACTGATACGAGTGAAAGACTGTTTAGCACAAGCGCACTTATTGTGACACAAAATGAAACTGGCTGGATGCAGAGAGTGTAAAAATGTCTGTGTTCGTAAACAAGAACTTGCCAAGTTAGTGAATTATGAAAGTCCGTACTTTTGCTTTTTCCATACACTGTACTTTTTTTTTACTGTAAATAACTGTAAATTTATTACCTGTAAATACTGCCCTTATGTACTAAATTTGTTTTTTTTTATGTTGTCGGGTATTAAACATGAAAGATTATTACCGCCCCCCCCCCTCCAAGTCTTTGTAATCTTAAAAACTAATTACATTGGTAGTTGCATACACAAAATTTGCCATTCAATATATTTTTAGCTACGCTGAACACAATGAATTTTTTTCACTGCAACCAAGAATCAAAATGGGAATCGATGAATACCTTGACAGAATCGAGCTTGGAATCTCAATTGATAAGATAGAGGAATCAGATGACTATATTTAACAGATGTTCTTTTAAATGTAGAAACTTAACACTGCGTGTCATTTACAAGCAGATTTAGAACGTGTATTGAGCATCCTTTTGTAATCTTCAAGAAGATAATTCATTTTTAAAGTCGACAACATGTCACAACAGAATGAAAGTTGCACATTTTATTAACTTAAATTAATTTTATTATTTATTTTATTTACTGTAAATAATTTCCTAATACTGGTAACTGCAACTTCTGCCAGCTGCAATTAGTAGCGTGAGCATGAAGATTGTCAAAGGTGTTCACGGTTCACCAAATACACATCACTCAATTTTGTGGCAACTGTGAAACATTGGTTCAATGCAAACATCTGACCGACAATCAACCCCAAGACACACAATTTGATTTTTCAGTATAAGAGCACACTTTTCCTTTCCCCCTTCATAAATTTTTCTAATTAAGACAAACTAATTTCCTTTTTACTTGGAAAGCCGTAACCAGAACTAAGTTGCTGCACATGTACCACACAAATTGAAGACATTCAATGCTACAAGCAGATACGGTATTTACTGTGAATATAAAATAAGTTACTTACTGATCCAAAACAATTTTCCACCTAGGTGGAATTATGGATGAACTATGAATTATATAATGTTTCAACTTTGTTCTCCTTATCATAAGGTATTCTTATTTATGCCCAGTTCTCTCATTTGAAGTGGCTAAAATCTGAGTGGTTGTATTAGAAGGCATGCCTCAGATGGAAATTATTTCTGACGGGAAAGAAGTGGGGTATTAAAATTTATGTTGATTTCTGCAAATTGTGAGTATAAAACTTTGAAAATACTGTATGGTTGTGTGCAAGTAACTTCTTATTATTTTAATTAAACAAATTGAATCCTCATCATAAATGGTTGAATATCTCCTCCAAAAACTTTTAATGCTGATCT
>NQII01000103.1:1231626-1267033 GCA_002778355.1 Clitarchus hookeri | reverse complement strand
CCCCAGAAGCAACAGTTGTAAGACAAATGTTAAAAGACCATAAAAATGGAGTAATACTTTAATTGTTACAAACCTTGTAACGTGGCACGCTACAGTTATAACCGGCTTTAAGTTGCCACTTGGCTATAACTTACTACTCGACTAGCTCAAGACGAAGTAACACGAGACTCTTTTAAAATGGATGCCAATTAAATAAGAAATAAAGTCAAGTTCCGGTTTTGTTTTGTTCCATACTTTTATTTATCAGTTCAAGTGACACAGTTCCCATACAAAGTTCAGGTATGCAGAGCACGAACCGTTCACGGATAAATAGACACGTGCAGAACAGAGCCACAGTCGTTTACGAATTATTTCAATTCTTAAA
Source organism: Clitarchus hookeri (assembly GCA_002778355.1). Taxonomy (NCBI): domain Eukaryota; kingdom Metazoa; phylum Arthropoda; class Insecta; order Phasmatodea; family Phasmatidae; genus Clitarchus; species Clitarchus hookeri. The sequence continues at coordinate 1,266,669 of NQII01000103.1, read as the reverse complement.
AACTTGCCGAAGAAATAACAAATGCAGCGACATCCCACACCGGAGAAGAAATAATATAGCAAGTTCAAGTTTGCCAGTGTGGGGGTTAGCACTAAGCCCGACGCGGCCTAGGCGAGCCCTGGATGATGACTGACTTGATTCAACTCCCGATATCAACTGACTTCGCAGACTCCTTGGTATCAACTACCGGAAAGCGACGGGCACACGTGTACTTGTGCTGCCTATCACCTCCCTCTCCACAGATAAGGGCCTGGCGAGCCACACACGCTTTCCATACGTTATTGAAACTGCGTCGTACAAAATTTGTCGACGCAGTCTGAAAGTTTCTAAATACTGCTGACGCTTAACTAAAATTAAAACTTTCGAAACAAAAAAACCGGAAGCCGGATAAACGTAAAACAGCAAACGTATGCCCGATAAACAAACTATCACGACAAAACGAACCACCACGGCTTTTAATTTCAAACCAGATAAAAATATTACAAAGCTTTAAAAATGAAACACGTGCCCAAAAATTAAAAATACTGCATCATTACAACCTGTCTTGCGATTTCAGACATAGTGGAACCATGTTATTGCAAGTATGGCCTATAGCATTACATCCGCTATTGCGATAGTTTTTAAATGCACTGTCATTTACCCTATCATCTGAAAGGTACTTAATTTCGTTTATAACGCAAATGTGTTATGAAGCCTTTCGCTATAGCGATATGAACATTTGTAAACTCATATTTTTTAAATGTACGTTGTATCGCAAGTGACATTCATCCATTTGCCATGCATGAGCCAGCCTTTGTTAGTCTGTCGCATGGCGTTACTTGCGTCGGAGGAGCGTGTGAAGAGGTGCATGCGGGTGTTGTAGTAGAGGGGAGAGGTACGAATGGGAGTAGAGCTAGTCGAGGCCAAGAAAAGAGGGGTACGCTGGATATAGATTGGAGGGGACGGAGGGGAATGGTAGGTACTGTTGAATGTAGTAGGGGGCGGTGAGATGCTAGCAGCCTAACGCTCTTTTTATGTTGTTGTGGGGGTAGGAAGACTCTGCCACTTGCAAGGTCATCGCTTCGCCACGTGCCAGGCATGTAAGGGGAAAAGCATGATTACGTCTAATAGTCATTAAAAGAAGGTCAACAACAGTGGTGAGCGGCCGGCTTACTTTTCTTTTTGCTTCTTTTACGCAGTGGCGTGCTGGTTTTTTTTGCCATGCTGGAATGAGACATTCTCAAAAAAAAATGCTGTGTCACCTCTTCCCTTCTCCTCCCCCTGATCATGGTAGGCTATCCTCTATTTTACACGGAAACAAAGAAGGCTTGGAGGAATTTATCAATCAACAACATAACTGAACAGAGGGAGGGGAGGGGAAACGTAAACATGTAGAAGTTCTGCTTTGCGGCGAGTCAGGATGCAAGTTTTGAGGATGCACGTGACTGCCGTGGTGGCAAGTGATGCTAGGCTAAATAAATAATTTTAGGCCAAGTGACTTAAGGCTAAATCATTTTTGGCCAAATGACTGTTCTGAAACGGTTTAGGCCAAATCCCCTCCCCCCCCCNCCAATTCTTTGTTGAACTCGCCAGGTTAACCCTCAGCAACAACTACTTCAGATTTCAAGACACACACACACACTTCGTATAGTATTCCTTCTTTGTTTAAATAAAGAGGAAATGGGTACTTTGCTGTACTGCTTTACAACTATGCTCTGCTTTGTTAATATCCAAGTTTCGGTTACTATACAAGACTGAGATTGTGATTAAATGCAGAGAGGTATGAACACATTATATTATTCTGTGCGCACGTGGCCACAGCACATGGTCACTTAAACTCGTACACTATTTCACACGATCACAACTGTTGACAGCATTTGTTATGAAGTCCCTAGCAAATCAACGGCACACAGATGAAAAAAAAAACATATTTTCGTAGACCGGGTACTATACTAACAGACTGCTCCATCACAGAATAGGTGGAGTACATAGAAGTGAAATGGCGCGGTGTTTCCTTCGATGCGAGCCCATTTGCTGATTGACTGCTGCGTGTTGCGATGCATTCCCTATTGGCTGGGCTGCACATGGTGGATGGAGTGGGTTAGATGACTCTGGCGGCCTATTCGCTTCCTTACGGAGTGTACCTAGTAGAGGGTTCTACCGTATAGTCTGTCTCATCTAAGTTGGGGAGATTTTGACAGTCCAACGAAAGTAGCGCCAATATTTACTTTTCGTTTATGTATCCTTTTGCCATCAGCTAGTGCATCAAGTGGCGGCTGTATATTAATTTTGTTAACACGCTGTCAGCTAATCCACTTTCAATTGTAATGCTAAACAAATTTTAAGGTATTAATAGACTCACATCTGTCTAAAAAATTTGTAGGTTTTGAAAGTAAAAACAGAAAACATAGAAAAAAAATGAAATATTTGTTACCTATTTTTTTTATTTATTACAGACAACGAATTTGGGTTAACATTTGCGAGACGGTAGTTGCAGTTCTTATCACACTTTGGATGTTACAGCTAATATGTAAAGACTGGAAATAAAAGTAATACGGGAAACTTGCTTGATAACGCACTTTTCATTAGCCAACTTACCAACGACTTTTGCAAAGCAGTTATTCTGCTATTACGGATACTAAACAGCTTGAGTTAGAAATATGTGGCATACATAATAGTTCTTCAAAACTACTCACGTGCATCCCATTTTCTTCGTTTGATTAATACAGAATAGTAACAACACGAAAACAAAAAAAATTTGGATTAGCGGGAGAACTGGTTGTAGTTCGGGATCTGGCTGACAGATAGAGTGGAATGGCATGTTGTAACAGATGACGTGGTAGGACTTGTTGTCAACTGTCAACAGGTAGCAGCACTTTGACCTGCCTCTTGATTCAATCTTTATAAAAGTTGACTTTTCTCCTTTTATTGTCTCAAAACGCACAAGAGTTTGAAATATATTTTATAAAATTATTTGAAAATTTCTTTTAACTATACCATTTGATATTTCTGTAGGCTTTTGAAATTAATATCAAACGTGTATTGAAAGTGTAGAGAGTAGCGGTACAACATAAAAATATCTTCCAATGTTTGAAGTTGCATTTCATTTGAATACAGACCATTTTAATGTCCGTTTCATTTCAAACACATTTTAATTACTACTTTAGCACAAAGTTTAGTTTGTAACACTAATAACAGCTGGTTTATGAACACGTAAAATAAAACGTATTAATTAATCTAGGAACTCTTTCTTATCAGCATATTTTCTGCTCGTCTGATGTGCATCTGCAGTGCACTCAGAATAGCCAACGCAATATTAATTTTTGTTCGTTCATGCATCAGCTGATACAGGATTTTGTAAATGGCACAGTTGTTTGTTACGTATACGTCAAGTTGCCACTCACTGACTGTCAAAATCTCTCCAACTTATATGAGACAGACCATACATGTGCACCAAGTGCCTCTGCACACTTGGTCCACTGTATGGATGGCTGGCGAACTTGTGGTGTTTTGATGACGTATGCGCTGCCCGGTCAAGGGAACCCGCAGTCCTACACCAATATCGGATATAAAGTTTAAAACACGCAGTCACCTACCTCTTCCTTGAGGGATGGCGTTTACCTGGTAGTAGAGAGGTAACAATTGACCCTGGAATTAGAACACAGTGGTTAGACTCGAACATGTTTATTCTAAAGAGAATAAACATGGTGACCTGTACTAACTCCTAGTCTCTCGTGGTTCTCAAGCAACCAGCAGAAGTTACGTTAAGAACAAGTGAAGGGGATCTGTTGGAAAAGACAAAAGCTAGAGCATCAAATACGGAATTCGTGCGAACGGCTCCAACCCTACCGTTCACTAGCGTTGTCTTTTCTTCTTTCCCAATAGCACTGTCACTGTGATTTATCAATAATGTTTTAACTTTCCTGCAAACACTGAAAGCTTTGTTTATGAGGCAGCTAATGGTTTACTGAGTTTAAGTGAAATCAAATTTACTTTAAAATTACTGTCTATTTTTGTGTTCCCTACTTACAAACAGCATTCATAAAATTAAAAATGGCAAAAAAAATTATTTTTGAAATCACACAGGACCATGCAGCACACAGTTTTTACATCATAAAAACACAAGAGACGCCATTGAAAGTGTCACAGAGGCAAGTTGCTGACAGAAAGATTGCACATCAGTTCAATGGCTTGTGAGTGGAGGCAGCGTGGCATGCGATAAATATCACCCTTATCGCTTACACATATCTTGGCCTCGGACATGCAAAATACATCTTGGTATGAAGCAACCTTAACCACAAATGCACCAGCTGCTTTTTGTGTGCTCCATTTTATTATAGGTTGTTTTCTATTCCACAAATAGATCTTGTGAAAGTGCTTGCCAGCGTTTACCTTGCTACCGGCAACCACATAACATTGTCACAATTTTGGAAGCCTTGTTTTTTTTTGGGAAAAACGCCAAGTGGTACATGCATAAATAGTGCAAATAATATTATTATTAAATTTGTGCAATGTTCACACTGTTTTTAAAGGAATATAAGACATTTTCTAATGAATAACATATTAATAAAAAATGTACATTTTTTAAAGTTGCATAATTTGAAGTCCAACATTTCTGCCATAAGTATTTCAAATTATCAAGGTTTTACTGTAGATCTTAAGCAGGACTTTCAAAAGTGCTCAGTTTACCAAGAACAGCCTTTAAAGTTAGTAATTTATAGTGAACTGTTAACCTCTATGCAAGCGAGGCAAGTAACGCCCACCTACCTCCCTCCCTCCCTCACACACAACACACACGCGCGTGCACACACACATGCACACACAGAGTTATGGATGGTAGTCACAGTGGCGACGATAACAGAGTGAAACGTCTTTAATAAAAGCACAGGCATGACCATGGGGTTGCCCAGGTATGCACAGTACCATCCATTACGTGAGACAGGTGTAAAAAAGAAGACACTAAACTGGTACTTATGCTAGTCCTGAATGATTGTTACCTTCATTACAACAGACAAAGATATATTACAATGTTTTTATAGAAGCTATCCCCAATAACTTTATATTGGACTTTGCCCACATACATGTTAAATTAAGAGGTATGCAGGGTTTAGAAATGGGACCACCCAGTACCGCAACTCTGACCACTTTCACAAATACAAACCTCAAAGGCAAAGGACCAGAATTTTTGCAGTTTGTAATAAAGAGGTTTGTATTAACAGGTGTTTCAAATACAGTGGATTATCAAAAATTTGTTTTTCGGTGCACTGAAAAAAAAAAAAAAAAAAAAAANCGCATGCAGGAAAATATTGGATGCAGACTTGGATTTTAGACCTGAGAAATACATACATAACCTCAAAACGCATGATTGATTAAAACAGTATAAAAATGTGACCCAAAAAAATATATATTAGAAAATTTATGATTAAATACTTACTTTAAATTAAAAACTTCAGATTTTGAAATTTGGTGAAATTTAATTTTTATTTATTTAATGTTTTCTTTTGTACATTGGGCGAGATATGCTCAATCACGCAATAATTGCCACAACTGATTTATTTGCAACAATTTTCGCCAACCATTACTTGTTGNGCGAGATATGCTCAATCACGCAATAATTGCCACAACTGATTTATTTGCAACAATTTTCGCCAACCATTACTTGTTGAGCTGTTTTCAAACCCGTACAATACTAACCAAACCCGCAACCGATATTTTCAGAGAATAAATATGCTTGTCACAATACCGCAACATCTATAACCTTATTCCAAATTCCATTTACAATAAGATCATCATAGAAACATTCTGCACATAGTCAGAGATTATTTCTCAAAGTTGCCAACCTACGAGTGCAGCAAACACGCAAGAAGAGTTATATGGGATGGTTTCTGACTGTTGCCGACCTTTGAGTGCAGTAAACATGTAAGAAGAACAAAAGTAGTCAACAGAACATTAAGAACTGCTGTGAGGTGTAAACAATACTTTAAATGGCAGCAGCTGTTTATTATCCACACTATTTTGAGTTCCCATAGTGTTGAAAAACAACTGATACGCACAATCTTCGACGAATGTACCCTCTGTTTTGAAGTCACGTTACGAGATAAACAATCAGCGATAATGGAATGTGGTTATTAATTAGTATTGTTTATACAGGTATTCTGACAGAACCAAAATAAATTAATGGGAAATATGGTAAATCAATAAAGGGAACTAATAATAAAATATCCACTGGAATTATAAAAAAAAATTTAGTTGACTGTGATTTAGCATAATGGTAAATAAGACATTCTTACCATTATAATGATTTTTCTTACCAATGAACTTGACATTACAGTGCAATATAAATTTAAAAAATATTTTTTACTAAGCATAAACAAATTTAATATGAAATTCCCCCTCTCACTCCAAGGCGAGCGAAGACAACTTTGTATTAAATAAGTTTTTATCATTGACTTTGCAACAAAACAAACCATACAGCACATCAGGCACATTGTTTTGAAATAACACTGGGCTGAAGAGAAATCAGCATTATGTAAAGCAAAATGCTACAGCAATGCCTAAGTGAACTGCTACGGCTGCTCACCTGGGAGAGAGAACGGAGCTGAGCTGAAAGGGTCCTCAGCAGCCTCCCCAAGTGCCATCACCAGGCTCTCGCGACTCTTCACGTTAGATATGCCTGCTCACAGAACACACAACATGGTGACAACACACTCAGCCAGCTCCCAAGCACACAAAACAATACCTACATTCTTGAATATAAACAAATTACTCCAATGCCTGACATATTAACCACCAGCCATTGGCACATATCTAAAAAGCTCAAGGAGATATAATATCACACACAATGTGATAAGTACGGGAAACAGAGTAGCAATGCAATGAATACTCATGGGGAAACTGGGGAATACTGGCAGAGGAAAATGAGGTCCGATTCTAACAGCTTGACATTGTTCTGTCCACGGGTGGAGCAACAGCAATCAAGTCAACGTATTTGGTGTGGACTAAGGACCTTCTTGAATTTAGTGCCACTGTTTCTTGGTGGCAGCAATAGATATTTCCAGGTCTAACTGGATGGGTATTTCATTGATAATCTCACATCCTAACCAGGGTTTCGGGGCCCGGTTGTTTTAATAGCATGTTGAAATCAGACAGAGGGGTCTTCAATGCTAAAGGCACCAATTTGCATCTCTCTTGCCCTTTGGTCTCTCTAAGAGCCCTGGGTTCTTCAGGTATTTAGGGTCCTACCCAAGGAGTGCAGGTTCCCATTACTTTGATGGGTGGTCTGAAGAGTCCTGGTGGATATCTCGATGGGTCTGTCACAAGAGGCCCCCTCTTAAGAAGAGACGTTAAGCCATATACGCCACAGGCCACCCTTGGAGCCAGAGATACAAGCCAGCTGATGCCTCCTGGTTTACAACCAGATTCATGCCGCGGCTTATCTTACACCTTCGGCCACGGAATGAAAACCAGCCACCAGCTTCTGCGCCTTCGGTCATCTCAGCTACCCCCGTACCCCCTCGCTGGCCCTGTGCTCTGGGTATATNCAGCCACCAGCTTCTGCGCCTTCGGTCATCTCAGCTACCCCCGTACCCCCTCGCTGGCCCTGTGCTCTGGGTATATATAGAAGCTGCAGCCCGTAGTTTGAGACTGTCTCTCGCTGCTCCGTTGAAGGGAGTTACTCTGCCCGACCGCATACTAACTACTACAACCGCCAGCTGTCTCTTGCAGCTCAGTTTCAGGGTGTTACTCTGCCCGACTGCATACTGACTTCATCAGCGACCACTGTCTCTCACAGCTCAGTTGTAGAGTGTTACTCTGCCTGACCGCATAGTGACTTCATCAGTCACAGCTGTCTCTTGCAGCTCAGATGTAGGGCATTACTATGCCAGATAGCACACTGACTTCTAGCTTTGCAGAATGTACTCTTCTGGATGCAATCCAAAATCACTTTTGACTATCAGCTATCACAGCTCTAGACCAGAATGCCACGCTGCCCGTCAGCTTACCAAAGCCACTCGCACTTCACTGCTACCCAGCCAGCCACGCACCTAGAGTCATGAGTCGGAGTAACGAAAGACTGGGGTCAACCTCACTGCCGCATCTCCGCGTCTTCNCAGCCACGCACCTAGAGTCATGAGTCGGAGTAACGAAAGACTGGGGTCAACCTCACTGCCGCATCTCCGCGTCTTCCGAGACTGGGCATCACTCTGGTTGGCATCCTAGGGTCCACCCTTCAGGCCCTAGTCAGGGTACAGACTGGTTGTGTGTGTTTACTGTTCCGGCAATACACAGACATAATCTGAACTGGTTGGCGTATCACTCACAGCTAACTACTCTTTCTCTACCTGCTCCTGCTATTTCCTGTTTCGTCAAACGAACCTCAGACACTCTTGTTGTAGGAACAGGCACAAGCCACTGCACCNCAGCCACGCACCTAGAGTCATGAGTCGGAGTAACGAAAGACTGGGGTCAACCTCACTGCCGCATCTCCGCGTCTTCAGAGACTGGGCATCACTCTGGTTGGCATCCTAGGGTCTGCCCTTCAGGCCCTAGTCAGGGTACAGACTGGTTGTGTGTGTTTACTGTTCCGGCAATACACAGACATAATCTGAACTGGTTGGCGTATCACTCACAGCTAACTACTCTTTCTCTACCGGCTCCTGCTATTTCCTGTTTCGTCAAACGAACCTCAGACACTCTTGTTGTAGGAACAGGCACAAGCCACTGCACCTATCCAATCCTCGCCAATAAGGGACCCTGGGTTTACGGAGCAGTGGCCCACTCAACTGTTGCACCCTGCTCTAAGTACTTGGGTCTGCCGGCGAATTCCCACCCAGCCAAGTCACTTGCTGGAGGCCAGTAGCCAGGCCTACCTGCTACACCCACCTACCTACACCTATGTCCTTTCAAGCCATGCCTGCTTCTACAGAACATCCACTATCTTCCTCTCTATCCTATCTACCCCTTATGACATACCACACGGCTGGGAGAGATAATAATGCCAAACAGAGGTTAGCCCTGATAGTAAGCCTGATAGAGGACAGACAAAGTGCCAACTGGGTGTATTCCTGGGAATGAGAAAAAGCAGTTTGACAGAGAGGTACATCGGCCAGCTCAACCAGTGGAAACTGCAGCCTACACTACGAGCTACTGTGGCACATCCCTCGTGCTGTTTCACCACTACCTCCCCCACCACCAAAGAAGCCAGTAACATTTAACAGGCCCTCAGCAACTGGCAATGTGGTTTACTGCCTTGACCAATTGCCAAGCTACACACCTACTAGGGTTCAAACTAGGCCAGCTCCCACTAGCGCTCCTCCTCATGCCCAACGAGCCATAGTCAACCTGCAGAAAGTCAGTAGTACCATTCCCAGCAATAACCGTCAAGAGGACCCCAACTGCTTCCCAGCCGTATGGGAAGAGGAGAGGGAGCGGGGGGAGGCTTCAATTTCAACCAATGCTAAGAAAACCCATTAGGTGGGGAGTCAGCTATTACTGGGTGCAATCTCTGCCGTAGTTCAGTGTCTTGTTCCTATTTTTCTGACCCTGACCACGCAAACCAACTCCTCATCCCATCAAAAACATCCCGTGGAAGAGATTGTTCTAGGGTGATGTCAGGATAAGGGGCTTGGTGGTGGGTGTTCGGAGGAGACAGAATGGTACAGAGGTCCCTATCTGCAATGAGTAGCTGAAACTCAAGAGTGAACTAGTGACTGGATATAGTTGCTAAAGTCAAACACCCTTGCATGGAGTGTCTACAAATCAGAGCTAATACGAAGTGAATGTTAATTACGAGGACTGACCCACTTACTGAGTGGTGGATACCCCTAATCTACTCTTTCCCTTTCTACCATGTTAGCTAATGACTGGCGAGGTGAGCTAGTTTCCGTCATGCACAGAGGCAGGTGGCGTGATGGGTAGCATTGCGGGCATGGTCTCTAAGTACCCCTGTGGGTTGAACGGATCTGTGAGCTAACATTGTGGCATCCCTACAGATGTTTGGGATAACTATGGCTTCAATCTGTTCCCTTTCTTCTTCCGAAGATAGTCTGGCATAGACTGGAGAACTGACATCTTGAGGGTCCGCACGNTCAAGAGCGATGTGCACGAGAGAAGGTGGTGCTGGGTGAAAATGCTGCTAGGACCTGTTGTGTGGGTGGTATCTACTAAAGGTAAGGGAATGCGCTTAAAAGTTTTACTGTTTCCATGTCTGCAGCAGTGGAAGGAGGAACTGGATGAGATGGTAACAGTGGCAATAGGGGGAGGTCATTAAGACATCATGCATCAAGCTGATATTTTACTTCACCTTTCTTCCCACCTTCTGGACAGCTCTGTGTTAAGGGGAATGGTGCATAATTTTCTTTTTCAGAGCATTTGAAAGTTTGGGGATGGCTGGTATTCAGTGTCCGATTACAATCAATTATATACAGTATTTTGTGATGTTATATTCTTTGTTTAAACTAGTGAAACNGGTATTCAGTGTCCGATTACAATCAATTATATACAGTATTTTGTGATGTTATATTCTTTGTTTAAACTAGTGAAACTTTTATTAATGTATTATTTAAAATTTCCATTTTATTGTGTTTATTAGTAAAACTTTATTCACAGATAATATAAAACTCTCATTAAACTCAACATGAAGTGTAACAAGGTTAGAAGTTGTATTTTATTGATGTACATGTCTAACCCTCATCTACTGACCCTCTGGATGTATGGAAATTGTTTGACCGTCCCATGAAAAATGGTAGATTGACAGTCAACTGTATATTTAAAAATAATAAAAAAGATAGAGCTGGCCCAATACAAATTTTTACCTATACCAGTATGAAAAGATACTTTATTGTGCAAATGATGCAGATATCCGATGCCAGTACAAAGAACTCTACAAAGTTGAACAGAAAAAAAAAAATCAGCGCTTATGCAAATAGTTCTAGCAACCAGTGTTGTTATTTCCTTAGGTCATTTCTACGAAGGACGTAAAAGAATGTGTTTCTTTAACATGTATGATATAACTTGATTACGACTTTGCGTTCTACATTACATGTTTTTCACTTGATGTTGAAGTTTCTGCTGATCACCCCAAAACTTCAGACAATGTTGTTGTGCATGTATTCACAACACATAACCCTAGTTTTAATGATATTTTGTAGCAAAAGATGACACCATTCAAAATGAAGTTAGGCCAACTGTTATCCCTTCATCAAAACATAAGGCATCTGCAAATATGTACAGTAAAACAACTATCTAGCGAGAACAGCAATGTTACAACAACATTCTTGGAAACCAAAAAAGGGGGAATAAAAAAATGTAATTAAACGTTACTTAAAAATATGTTTACTAGCATGCAACAAGAGCATACGAGAGGTGGTGCCGCTACCATCAATTGATAGACTACAGCTGTAAAATAAACAAAAAAAATCAGCAAAAAGAATTTTAAAAACTTTGGTTGGAACATGCCTAAAGCACGTGCCTAGTGGTGACTCACGCTGTCCTCTCTCCTTCCTGCGTACCGCACGCCCTATTTGTGTATATGTAGCTTGCTAAATGCTACGTGCATAGCAACAGTAGCTCACATTTCACAACCAAACCTTTTCTCCATTTGTGATTAGCAACAGGGATATCAAATAGTAGGACACGTTTAATTTCTCACCAGTTCCTCTCTTCCCCAACTGCAGTCTTTGTTACCCAACCATTTTAGTCTGTCTGTGCGGTGTTTNAGCAACAGTAGCTCACATTTCACAACCAAACCTTTTCTCCATTTGTGATTAGCAACAGGGATATCAAATAGTAGGATACGTTTCATTTCTCACCAGTTCCTCTCTTCCCCAACTGCAGTCTTTGTTACCCAACCATTTTAGTCTGTCTGTGCAGTGTTTNCATTTCTCACCAGTTCCTCTCTTCCCCAACTGCAGTCTTTGTTACCCAACCATTTTAGTCTGTCTGTGCAGTGTTTGGCTTATGGATAAGTCTTGTGATAGTGCTATTTTTTCAACACTTTTTGGCTTTTCTTTTTTGGATTTTGACTTGGGATTGAGTTTGAAACTGACTGGACTGATCGCTGAAAACCTTTGAGCGCAAGTTTATTGGATCATGATTTTATTTACAGTTTGGGTATTTTGTGTTATTATTTTATATTCACAGCACTTCAAAGAGATAATAAATAAAAAAGTTAATAGAAGAAACATGTCTATGTGGTGGACAATGTTATTTACTTTATCAAAACAGATATAACAAAACACACTTGGGCTGGCTGGAAATGTTTTCATAGTGGATTCGCAGTGCTCTGTTCATATATTTTTACATAGTGTATATCTTTATGACAAATGCATTTTATTTTATCTGAGAGACAGCTGCACTTTGAATAAAAATAATATTTCATTAATAAGTACTCCTGTTTTCACACAAGAAGACACTGAACATAGATTGTTGTATTAAATTTATTTAAGGTTAGTAAATATGTAGAAGGTTATTCTTTTTTTACATTAATATGTGGTGATTGTGATATGTTTGGAAAATACTTTAATTAAATAACTCATGGCCCTCAAACCAAAACATTATGCCATGCTGTACAATAAAAGTAACCTACAAAGGTTCGTTAAAAGAACGTAAACAGCTGTGGTGGGCGGCTGGATTTCTTATCTCTTTTTGCTTATTTTATGGGTGTTTGGGGGCCCTTTTTTTTTCCGCCTTTTACACAGTGACTCACTGGTTTTTTTTTGCCCTGCTGGAATGCGACACCTCGAAAAAAAAAAACGTCTCTTCTCCCTCTCTTACTCACGGCCCGAGACCATCCGGCCAAACAAAGAAGGCTTGGAGGAATGTATCGATCGGCTAGCAGTGTTGTTTACAGCGGAGGGCTGAGNAAAACATTATGCCATGCTGTACAATAAAAGTAACCTACAAAGGTTCGTTAAAAGAACGTAAACAGCTGTGGTGGGCCACTGGATTTCTTATCTCTTTTTGCTTATTTTATGGGTGTTTGGGGGCCCTTTTTTTTTCCCCGTCTTTTACACAGTGACTCACTGGTTTTTTTTGCCGCGCTGGAATGCGACACCTCGAAAAAAAAATGTCTCTTCTCCCTCTCTTACTCGCGGCCCGAGGCCATCCGGCCAAACAAAGAAGGCTTGGAGGAATGTATCGATCGGCTAGCAGTGTTGTTTACAGCGGAGGGCTGAGAGATAGAGAAAAGGGAAGGGGGAGGAGTATTGATGTAGGAGCGAGAGATGAGATAACAGACTGTTCCCATACACTTCCCTCCAAACATCACCGAACAGTTTAAGACTGCCACTCCTTAATTGTTTTTCCCTGTAAAGCATGCACCCCAGAATTTTTTTCCTTTATGTTGGGGAAAAAGGGCGCGCTATACATGAGTAAATACCATAGTTATTTTTGTAACAACAGAGTTTTGTCATTGCTGTGTAGAACCAAGAACCGAGTAATTGTTGTTAACCTAAAACCGGTTCCGAGTCAAACCTCAAGAACCAGTATAAATTGGAACCGAAGAACCGAACCGACCCATCCCTAATATATATATATATATATATATATATATATATATATATATACATATATATATACATACATATATATATTGTGGAGAGAAAGAATTATTTTTTTTTATTTATTACCTTGATGTAATTTAATTGTTTGTTGGTTATGTAAAATAATGGTACGATGTGTTGAGAAGAAAGACGTTTGCAACTGAATAATACCCAAGAAAAATATTGTAAGTCAAAGTTTTGTTTTCATGTTAATATGCTGTTGTATTATTGTAACATATATAGAATAATTGCAAATTTTCACTAATTTAAATGTAAAAAACATGCTGCAGCAATTCTAGTGAATTGACTCAAATAGGTTTATTTCGGTTTGTACCAAATTCATAAAATTTGTTCCAAAAAGAAGGGGAGTTTTGCAACATTGCGGGGTTTTAGGTGTTATATTTAACTTTGGTTCTAGATATTACATTTGTCTATGATTAGAGAGTATTTGCTTACGGCGACAATTCATTTTATATTATTTCCAAATTAAGCTATATATATGATTTGAACAAAATGCAATATAATCTTTGGCTATTTTACTAATTTATTGACAGAAATCATGTGTAAGTTAGATTTAATTTGTTTTTACAGGATATTCAGTATTCCAATTTTTATTGTTTTTGTTCATTTATTTCCTAGAGGTAGTAAGCATTGAATGTTATAAAACAAGTGAACAAAAGAAAATATTCCTGGTTCACTTTTGCATCGCCATTGCTGGTTGGAGAAGAGATGTGGCGTCAGACGACAGCCAATCAGAGAGCACGTAACAACAGAAGAAAGGCCAAAATAAAATTGAACGTTTTATTCTTTAGCAGAAATCATACAACCATAGCCAAGGATCGGCATGGTTTGTTTAACATAACACAAACGTGGTAATATATGTTTTAACATTAATGAAATATTGGCTGCTAGATGTTTTAAAGGTGAATGCTTAATAATGGAAGTCTAATAAGATTGATTTATTGTGTTTAAGAAGAGATAGTTATTTATTTAATTTTGTTTGATGAGGAGGAGTTAAATAAAAAATTATATTTCTAACTTTTATGTATGGCGAATTTTTGACAGTATCATGTTGTAATTGAGAACAAATTTAGTATTATAATGAATTTATAAGTTTTTAAAATAAAATTATATTGTATGGATATTGCATGCACAATTGTTTATTTTGAGGTTTAGATACCTCTTTACTTTACGTTCCCTTACTACCTACTACCTCTTCCTCCTCCCTGTAACACTTATAAACACCATTTACTTGTTGGACAAAGTTAGGGCGGTAGGCTTAAGCAAGGGGCTCCGCCATACAAGTGGATTCTAAAAAGGGCTCTGCGAGTCAAAAAGGTTGGGAACTGCTGATTAGGCATACAACACATTTTCTATAAGTTTATTGCATAATTTATGCAAATAAAATTGAGACATCAACAAATAAAAGCAAATGGCTGCTGTCAATTTAAAATTCGTAACCTTCGGTACTTTTTAGTTACTTTTGTGACATGTCCTTCAGATTTGTGACTTTTTCGTGACTTTTAGACATCCTGTATATAAACATACTGCATGCATTTATTTTAGCAATTCTGCAAATCTGAAAAACTTGGAATAACACATGATTATAACCCTAGCACCCCCAGTAAAATACTGTATTTACCCATGTATAACACGCAAATTCTTTTCTCCAAAAAATTAGGCTCTCATAAACAGGGTGCAGGTGGTATCATGGTCAGATGCCACTTGAGACGTTTTTGCACGCAGGCGGTATGCGAGTAGGTTTTGCAGGATGGTATATGCTGGCCCACGTTTTCCGGGAACCGTTTGTCCACACAATACCTATAAACACGATTCATTTATTATGCTCCTGAAGATGCAAACATACAGCTCTTAACCATTCTCTGTGTAATAATTTTTCAATGAAAGTCTACTAAAAAAAACTGGGCATGTTAAAAAAATTTATGTGGCTACCGGTAATAGTTATGGTTGACAACATTGCTGTAGATCGTAGCAACACCGAACACGTGATACGGCAACGCTGCAACACAGTGGAAATTTCAATTTTTGCCTTTGTATGCAGCTGGTAACACTGCGGCGCAAGGTGTGCATGCACGTGGCCTCGCTTCCTCCCCTTACATGCCTGACAAGAGGGGAAGTGGTTGCCTAGCAACTACCATGGCACCCTTCCCACTTTAGTTTCTTCTTGAGGGAGAGGAACTACAATTCATCTTGAACGGTACTTCCAGCTTCGATTCTTTCCCTCCCGCCTGTTCCACATGTGACGCGGCTGGAGTTACAAACGACTCGTAGACAGTTTTTCACTTTTCAGTATTAAAAAATTATTGTGAAAATTTTACGCGGTGGCAATAATTATGCGATAAAACACAGCATGCAAATACTATAGGAATTTTGTAATTTTGTGCTTCATGAAAAGAAACGTGCATGGTAAATACCATTATTAGTACAATGCTAAAATTCAATATTATCTGATATTCTCATGTGAAACTCGATACTATAAAGTATCAATGGTATTGAGGTATTGTAACATCGAGGATCCCATCCCTAGACTGTATATTATATATATTCAATAAAATCTGAAAACTAAGAAAGCGTTCAAATCAGCTGATTTAGTTTACCAATCTAGTGATACATTTTAGTTTGTTAAAGTGCAATATTATCCAAGTTGAAACGTACTAAAATTGTAAACAAAACCATGGCCTCGAATGAGGTAAAATTCCTTGCACGTGAGAAAGCAGAAGGGACGTCTAAACAGCCGGCCAAGGTCACAGCGTCACCCTTCTGGCTTTTAACTGTCACGTTGCCAGTTGTACGAGCTGTCCCGCTCATCAGCTACCTATGTTCATGCCTTTGCCGGTTAGACTTTTAGAAACTATGTTGCAAATGAAAATTTTAAGTTTTTGAAAATAAATTTGGGGCACAGTTGTATACAAGTATAATACTTTGGATAAGTGTATTTTTCTAATAAAAAAAAAGTGGGGTCTTATGTGGGTAAATACGGTAATGTAGTAACTATAATATCATAGTTCTCTGACAAATGTATCAGAAGTGTATTAAGTTTACAAATAATTATAACTAAATTGCAGTAATGGCTATTTTAAGTGAAACATGTTCAAAGCCATAGAGCACTTCTTTACAGTTGTTTGAAAAAAAGTAACAAACGAAAATTGTTATAGTTGCAACACTATTTTAATGGGTTTATGATTTCATAAAAAACAATTGTTCACTGTAACTAAAATAATATATTCACTAAAGTCAAAAATTTTAATAATGTAATCAATACTATCCCTAGTATACTTTTTCACATCTGACATGTTGCAGAATATTTGACATCAGTCCCGTACAAGGTCAGAAGCTAGCACCAATGAGGGCATTGCCTTTCCCTGAGCAATGCTATTGGCTTCTGCTGAAACACCAACTATTTTATAATTGGTTGTTTCTTGTGCCATAGATAGCGGCACCTGTTTTTTGCAAAATTTTTTTAGGGAAAATTTTGTTCCAAAACACTAAAGTTCAGAACCATTTTCGTGAATGGATCATTTGAATAGTTATGTATCTGATCTCTTTGCCTGCGAATTACTGACAGTCGGTATCGGAGAAATTTTATTCTGATTGGTTCACCCACATAGCAGTCATTCGTCACACAAAGACAGGTGGCCAATAGCCAAAGGATGACTGCAAGTGTGCACATGGAATATTGAAGTGTAGCCTCAGCATAAATCTTTTTGTGCAAAAAAAGGTGGCCCTAGGCATAGATTTATTAAAACCCTTTAAATATGTTCTAAGTGTCAGTAGCTATAAGAAATTCTTAAATACTAATCATGCATTAAATTTCTTCTTTTGCAGCATCTGAAAGTAAAAATTAATGTGTTTGTCAAGGGGTTAACAATAAAGGGAATTTCCTGTTTTTTTTACAATTCAATGATTTTGTACTCGCGAGACTCCACCCTAAAAATTTAAAGCAGATTTAAAATGTTTACCTTTAACTAAATTTATCTGACAGTCCTACCTCTAGCTAACACATTTTTTGCAGATTAAATGAACTAAAAGTACTACTTACTGCTTTGAGACCCCCTGCGGATTTTGTCAAATTCGGCACCAAATATGTGGTCTTCTGTCAGCTGATTGAACGGTGTGGGGTCTTCAAAGGGGTTCCAGTCAGTGATGTCAGCAGACAGCGAGCGAGCTCCTGCAGTAGTGGTGTTCGACAACTCACTCTGGCAACACGACCACAAAAACCATTTCACTTATTCCTCGATTTACCAAACCTATTATGTCAGAATCCAAGAAGAAAGAGTCTTGAAAGAAATTTCATGAACACAGTCAAAAACAATGCTTAAAAAAAGTAATAAATATGGATGAAAAGTAAGTTTTGCATCAAAGTTAAATGCGTGAAGTGAGAAAAAAAATGTGTACAAAAAAAAGACACCTGTAATTACGTGGGAATATCTTTTAGCGGACACAGAATGTTGACATGAAAATACCACGTATTTGTGGTACCTTCAAACTTATTGAATCAAACATTAAAAAAATCACCCCATGCATTAAATTTTTTACTAAATATGTCATGTACAACTAGTCAACTCTCGATTCTGCGACCCTTCACGGTTCTGGGGAAAAGGGTTATTTCAAGAGGGTCTTTAATCCAGGGTTCTAAGAATCGAGAGTTGACTGTATTGTTAACAGTGAAGTCACATATTTTTTTGGTAAAATTTAACTTTTAACTACATTTTATCTAAAATTTGTGCCATTGTGGTGCAACATTAGACATTAAAGTGCACTTCAGCGCACTCTTTGTCAAGCCAGACTCTCAGTGGTCCTAGGTGTGCACAGCTGTTTCCCCATCCCTTCATCCTTTCCACTACCTCAATGGTTTGTTCCCACCTCCTTGCACATACGCGATAGACTGTCTTTGCTAAAGGGGTCCATTTTAAATTGAGTTTTTGCTCATTCTGTGTTTGCTTCTTGTTCTTTTTGGTCACTACTGTAGTTAATCATGGTTTCAGGAGCGTCGCCAAAGTAAAGGTGAGTCATGGAGTGCTGTAATACTAGTGTTAGTATGAATCAAAAGCATTTTTACTTAATCATGTGGACGAAGTTGATTACTTGCCACACATCTAAATCACAGTTTTGGTGAGCCACTTCACAGTACGCAGGCAATAAGTAAAGACGTACCTAGAGTGGACTTCCCCAGGTTAAAGTTTCCGACTACTCCAGCAAGTAAGACTCTGTAGTTCTTGCTATGAAGACCACGTAGCGCTAGTCCATTTTCGTGATGGCTCCAAGTCCGCAGCATTGCCATTGCGACATATACCTTCTCTCTCTCACTCATACGGTATCTCTGTCACTCCCGGGGACCAACTCCACAACAGTATAACGTGTTCTGAATGTCTGCTATACCCATGAAGCTGGGACAGACAAGATGGCGGACACCCAAGTAACTATTTCAAGTCGTATATGACAGTTTACGAAAAGATTACGGGTTCTGTAAAACACATGTATGTACAAAATAAAACGTAATGCATGCGTAAGTAACGGGAAACGTTGCAAATTACTCACACTGTCATAACAACACAATAAACACAACTTTATAAAATATGCGATAACTGTGGATATTTGTAATGTATAAATGCTATGACACGGACATTCTATAGGCTGTGTGTGTAGCTCAGTGGGTTGGTACACAGGTCTGCGCCACATAACTTTAGACTTTATACAGTTAAAGTCTCCGTCGTGCAACAAAATTATTTACGTGATACATTATTGCTGTTTATAACTTATGCAGGCCTCAAAATGGTTATGTGCTAGGTAAAATGTGAGGAAAGTGACTTTTAAGCCATAAAGTGACTTACCATAAAAAAATAATAAGTGATCAGTAAGTGACTAAATATATTAACAGAAAAATATTTACTTACTCTTACATCATATGTCAACTTTCCTTCAACAATTAACTAGTAGAATACAAATCATACAAAGACTTTTGTAATTTCCCAAGATTGAATTGATTCAATCAGAAGTTTACACTAAACACTTCCCACAAACACCTTATTTTGAAAATTTCGAAAAATAATCCAAGATGATTTTAGACTTTTTCTGACCCACTGAATGCTGAACATGGTCAACCTCTTCTCTCTTCTCTGAAGCTTCTTTTTTTAAATTTTATTTAGACCTTCCAACATTGCCTGGGCCAAACCTATTTCTCCAATGTCTTTCTTCTCCACAACCTTTTTAAATATTTTATTTGACTCTTCAAAAAGTGCATCTGCAGTCATTATCTACAGTTTTTCTTCACCCTGCAATACTTTTAACTTGTTTTCAGCACTAGCTATGAGATTCCTTTCCCCTTTCAGTTTTAGTTTTCTGTTTTCTGCCTCAATTTTTTTCTCCTGCAAATTCCGCTTTTTTTCCGTGCAGCTTCTTCCTTTAAGAGATTTTGCTGTTGTAGGCAAGCATTGTAGCTGGTGTGTGCAACATGAGCCAATGCCACGAGTTCTCTTGTTATGGAACCAAATCTGGTTGCATATGGAACATCTTCATTGCACTTACACATCATTAAGTGTTCTTTCTGACATAGAAGCTTTATCTGGAGTTAAGAAATTATATGATAAAGAGAAACCTCACTCTAGGTCAGCATTTCCATGCAAAAGAGATTCCAGCTTGTAATGTGGCATGCGGCTCGTTATAGCCGGCTTTATAACATTACAGCCCAGCATTAAGCCGCCATTTTGTAATACTGCACGTCAAGGTATTGACGGCTTGAAGTTGCAACTTGGCTAGCTCAGTGGTGGCAACACTAACTCTTTAAAAAGGTGCCAATTAAATAACAAATAATGTATTCCAAGTTCCGGTTTATAATTCTGTAATTTTATTTAAACGGTTCGACGCCACAGTTCGCATACAGTGTTTAGGTATGCAGAGTACGAACAGGGTTCACTGATACAAAGGCAAACTAGAGAGCAGCGCCACAGTCGTTGTTAGTTAATTATTTACTTCATAAAAACTGGCATCGCCCGAGTATCTCGCGACCTCCCACACCGGCAATGAAATTAATGAGCAGGATAAAGTTGCCGGTGTGGGGGTAAAGTGTCACGCCCGACGTGGCCTCGGTGAGTCGTCAAGAATCTACTACTGGTTATCAACTGCTAAGAGCACTGCATGACTGCTTGTTATCCACCGCCGCCCGGCGATATGCGCACGTTTATTTGTGCTTCCTATCACCTCCCTCTCCACAGATAAGGGACTGGCGTGGGTCGCCACGCATGCTCTTCCTACGCTATCCAAACTGCGTAGCGCACTTAACTGCGCAGTCAGTTAAAATAATCAAATTACTAAAACAAAACCTGTCGACGCAGTTGGAAAAAGTTAATCTAATGTTGACGCGTAACAAAAACTAAAAGTTTCTGGAACGGCAACCGGATGCTGATAAACGTTAAACGGCAAACGTATGTTCGATGACAATAAACAAACCACCACGGCTTTAATTTTGAATTTCGATAAAATATTACGAAACCCAGTTAAACAAAATAAAATAAACCATGTATCAGAAAAATTTATAATACTGCGTCATTACATTACCCCCCTTGGTTTGGGATAGATTTTGAAGAAATCTTTCCCAAAGCGAAAACTATCTTGTATGCATTTACTCTGTAAACCACTGTGCCTCTACTCCTAGACAACAATTTACATTTACAAGGTGGTAATTAACTCGTAACAAAAATTATTCACTTCATCTGTTAAAGAAGAGTAACAAGATGCTGAGATGCTGCAAAAAAATCATACATTTCACTTTTTCAATTAGTAACATGTTATCATTTGTGGTCGAGGGTGTATTTCCTATCTATGCTATAGATGGTTCTTTGTGGGCTGCTTGTTCCTCTCTGGTTCCTCACTGGGATCAGCACACACACTTCCAAAAGGGGACCAAGGTCTGCCCAAAGCTATAAACGCCACTGCGACTGCCTTACACTAGGCCAGTGCTGACAGTAAAAAAGGGCCCCAGACCTGTCCCAATGGCAATAAACTTACTCCTTGTGCCACTGATCCCAGGACACCATGATCTGCAGCAACATCCCACCACTACTTATGTTTACTTAAGGCTCAACATAATACAACACCTCAACCTTTGGAAATTTAGGTAACATGTACTGCATCCTTAATTAACCTTATTTTATTATTCCTATTGTCAACTCTTATTTCCAAACTCACATAGATTATATGACTCTTTACATCAACACAATTTTCACATGTAAAACAAAACTTATTAATAGGCATATAGCACTTCCTGTTCTGTACTCTACATAAATAAATCCCATTTAGTTACATGACCAGCTGTTTACATATTATAAAAGGTATATCTCAGTTCACAAAATCTTCACAAATACAAAAACTATTCTTTTAATCATACTATTAAAACATTTTCTTTAGATTAATTATCAACTCACACTACTGCTAATGCATTTAAATGTTCTTTACAATATTAACTTATTTCTCATTAATATTTTACAATACAGTATGCATTTATAAAGAAAAAACCCCACACAGGTATTACCATAACTAGCCCGTGATAGCTTGAGTAACCCCATCAAGATGCAGTGAGTTTCTACACAAATTTTTCTAAGGACTTACCAATTGCAGTATCTTCAATAGTAACAAAATTCGCAGACTTTAAAGAAAATTCACAAGCATTCTTTGTTAAAAATAATACAACCTTGCATATATACGCATAGTTTACAGTTAGGCAATGCCTTGAACATGGCAATGCCAAACTTAAATTAACAAAATCACTAAATTCCAAATAAAAAGCATTTAAGTGTATTTTGTTTTTACTAATAATAAAGCAATTTCAGAACAATTGAAACAAACTGAGCAAATGCTTTAACATTTTGACGTGAAGCTGTAATGACGCAATATACTTAAATTTTCGGGACTTGGGTGTAGAATTCTTTCGTATGTATGAAGCTCGGGAAAGTTTCAGTATATTTTTATCGGGTTTCAGTTTTAAGCCGCGGTGGCAGGTTCCCACATTTGATTATCGAGCAGACGTGTACTTTTGTAGTTTAATGGGCGGACGTTTGCTGTGTTCGTTTATCAGGAGTCCGGTAGTGTTTCTTTTGAAGCGTCAACATTAATTAGATTAGTTCCTTCGGCGCCGTTTTGTTATACGAGAAGTTTGTTATCCGGAGGTGAGTGCGTCAACAAGTTTTTGTGGACCGCGAAGTTCGTTCTTGTTGACAGCACAGTTTTAGTTTCCTGCGACGCAGTTACGATATCGGTAACGGGCGCAGCAGTATCAATGTCAGGCTGAGCGTGGGACAGCGCAGTTCTCACGCTGCTGCGAGATGATAGGCGCTTATCGTAGGAGAGGGGGGTGGTAGGCAGCAGGATATAGGCGTCTGGCTGTCGCCCTAAGCAGTTTTCTTAGAACAGCCGGAGAGCAGTCTTTTGCAGTCAGAGAGCAGTCGTCAGAGTTACTTCATTCACGTCGCCCGTGAGGGCAGTAGTCAGAAGTATGATAGCCTAGGCCGTGTTCGGGCAGGACGGCAACCCCCCACATCGGCAACTAGACTTTTATTTCATTTCTCAGCCGGTGTGGGAGGTAGCAGCAATTATTTATTCTTCGGGCCAGTTAAACCACTGTGGCGCTGTTTGCTGTACTTTTATGTTTATCTGCAAGGTTCGTACTCTGCAAATTGGACTTCTGTGAACTGTGAACTGCAATAGTTAAATAAATATATATATAACTTGGAACTTGAACTTTCTTTCATAATTAACTAACATCCAATGGTACTGAGTCTCGTGTATTCTACCTTGAGCAAGCCGTGGCAAGTAAACAGTCGGCAGTGTAAGCGGCGAAACGTTACAAGATGGCGCCCGCCTAACCTTGTGCGGCTTTAATATAATAAATATGCCTTAACAATCAAAGACGTTTCTTTACAAAGCCAATAACCTCCCTTTCCAAGACAAAACACACACAAAAAACTGAATTACAAAAATGCAACATCACTTGAATTTCACTTATTTTTTTAAATAGAACCCTGTGTAATTATTTTGTTCATTGTTCTTGACATGCAAAAGAGCACACAATTATGACTTCAAAAACACATTACAACTTCAAATGATTATTTTATCACAACAGTGGCAGCCATTTATAACAACCATTCATTCTTTTCCAGCTTATATATTTCCACTTTTGGAGAATGTAAACGACAGTTGAATAAATTTAACTTAAGATTTCTCTGACTCTACACAATTGTTTTTTGAAACAAATTCTGTGCCCTACGAGTTTCACTAAAATATTAATAACTGCACTGCTTTTATGAACAAGTAATAACTTTTGAAACATAATACCTAAGGCATGGTATTTTGTTTGATTACCGTGATTCCCATACATTTGCTTCACTAAGACCTACTTTTTGATTATTCAAATATAATTAGATTTCTGAAAAATTAACCCGTACAAAATTATTTTGTCAATATATATGTGTACATATAAATAATGCATAAATTATGATAAAAAGTAACTGCAAATAACTAACCTTAAAAATATGATGCACTGCACTATTTACAGGAATGAAATGCAACTATCCGAATAGTTTTTGGTATGACCTACTAAAAAAGTGCCCTCGTTAATGAAAGAGTTGTTGTAACAAGTTTTAATATTATGCAAAAAATAACAAATTGGAATGAGATACACCCAACTGCTCTAAAATTCATCAGCTAATATTTCCTTTCATAGCCACACATTTTCTTTGACCAACTCTAATTAGTACTGCTGCACTATCAAAAGACTACCTGTTCTGAATACATAGTAATGAGAATATGCATTAAGAAAAAAAATTGGTACATACGTTTTGTTTACTAAATACATTCTACCTTTGAAAATACAATTTGATTAATGCAAATGATTCGCAATCTGTTATTTTTATTTGGAATTATGAGTACATTCATACTGATTAGTAAAATTTAATATTCAACTTCGAGTTACAAAATTTCAGAATCACCCTAAAAAAATTAATTCTATGGAAACGTTCTGATTTTTTGCTGCTTGCAAGAAGTTTCCCTCCAGTGTAACGTGGTGCCCCAAGAATTCTACCTCGCGTTTGCTAAAGTGGTATTTGCTTAGCTGGCTGTTAGACCACGTAGCTCGAATCTCTCAAGTACCAGTTGCAGGTATCTCACGTGGTCTTCCCATAAATCTGAGAAAATTATCACGTCGTCCAGATATGGGCGACAGAAATTTCCTATATAACCCGTCAGGACGGCTGCTGACATGAGTCGTTGGAAAGTGGCAGGGGCGTTTTTCAGCCCAAACTGCATTACGTTAAATCGGTACACTTCCCCATTAGGGGCAGGAAATGCAGTGTACTTTTGTGATTCCTGTAGTACGGGGATCTGCCAATACCCACAGTGCAAATCAAGTTCACTAGAAATTTTAGCTTTGTCCAGAGCCTTCAATGTGTGACTCACATTGATAAGGGGTGCGGCTATTGGTTGCAAGATTTGATTGAGGTCGTGACAGTTCACACAGAACCTCAGTGTTCCATTCTATTTTGGCACTAGTACCACCCTAGCAATGTAGGCTGAATTGGTGGGTTCAATGATTTCTAGCTGCTTCATTTCCTTAATTTGTTTCTCAATGAGCTGCCCTCCGGTAGGGTGATGGGTTGCCTGGCTTATTATGTATTACGTCAGGGCGACAAAGGTGAATTTTGTGCGTGATACTGCTGGTTTGCAGTAGGGTTCCTTGGTGCTCGAACACCTTGTAGTGTGTGTTCAAAATAGCTACCAACTGTGCTACTGCCGGTCCGTCTAGTTAGTGGTGCCCTGTAGTGTTTAGTTTGTTTCTGGCTCCTTCCAGGTGATTGACCTCCG
Organism: Clitarchus hookeri; assembly: GCA_002778355.1. Classification (NCBI taxonomy): domain Eukaryota; kingdom Metazoa; phylum Arthropoda; class Insecta; order Phasmatodea; family Phasmatidae; genus Clitarchus; species Clitarchus hookeri. The sequence continues at coordinate 1,241,278 of NQII01000103.1, read as the reverse complement.
CTTCCCGGTTCCTAAATACACTTTGCCTTGCTGGCAGTCAATGATCACCTGTTGCTTGGCTAGCCAGGGTTTGCCCTAGAATTATGGTTTCTCTTAACCAACGAGCCACAAAAAATTTGGTTGAGATACTCTCTCCTCCCACCTGGATCAAGAGTGTAATCGCACCTTCAATTGACAGACGGCTGTGGTGGTGTCCCTGAGTTCCACATCTTGGGTAGCCTTCAGCAAAGTTGACTGGTGAACGAAATTTACGTTTGCCGCGGTGTCTAGCATAGCCAATAATTCACAGCAGTCAATATTTACTGTAATACGTGGGGTTCTTAGGTTTCCATCCTTCTTGCAACACTGCCACTTATGGGGCCTCACTTATTTTGCAGACACTCGTGACCCTCCGTTCTCCCCAGCCACAGCGTTTCCCGCCAGCTTCTGCGCGTCATTGCTCGACTTTGGTTGGCTCTGGAAATGGGTCCTTTACCTTCGCGGCGCTGGCTTGACCGTCCTTCTTGCGGCGTCTGCCTTAAAGCACCGAGCAGTCACAACAGAAGTGCCGTTCCAGGCAATACCAGCACTTAGGTTGACTTTGAATTAGTGAGGGAGGGGGCCCGGCCTCTTGCACTTGCCCTCCTGTTTCCTTGTTACACAGCGGGGCGGCTGGAGTGCGTCGGAGAGGGTGAGTGGCCCGCTTCTTGGCTATGTCATGTTCATAGACCCGTGTGCATGTAACTAACTCTTCAATCCCTTGCAGGAGCAGGTGGCACAGAATATGCTTGATTCCGGGGAGCAATCTTAAAGTGGTTATTTCAACGTTGGCCTCTTTGGATTGGCCTGGCTGTAAGCACCTAAGGAGCAGCACCTTGCGCCTAATGAAAATTTCAGCTTCTTCCCCAGGTTTTTGGTACTGGCTGTACAGTTCCTCAGTCAGTTGTGACAGCAGTGATTTCCCTGAAAAATGGGTGATTAAGAATTTATCCCAGTGTGCAACAAATTCACTTTGACGATTCCTCCATTGGCGAGACTTGCCCCCCAGCTAAGCTTTGGCATTCATTATCCATAACGCCTTTGGGAGCTTGGTGAGGGCGAATTCGGCTTTGCATGCCTCTATAAATTGTTGCAGGTCTCCCTATGGTTTCTCTGCATTTTCAGGGATCGTTAACACCACTTTCTCTGTTGGTCTAGTTTCTCGAGGCAGGCTATACGGTTGTGCGTATCTCTGGGCTGTGTGACGTACGGTGCAGCTATACGTAAGGCCTTCCATGTCGCAGGCTTGATCTGACCAACTGAGACATTTGTAATGGTAAAGGCGGAGGCAGTCATTACAAGAGACTCTGTATAGTCCTTCCCCGGCGCATTGGGCTGCGTCACAGCGAGCTTGTCTTCCTTGACATTTGGGGAAGTGGAATTCCAATCTGTCCGTGTCCTTTACCTTTTCCACCCATCCTACGCACAGGTAGTGGTAATTGTAGCTACAGTGTGCACAATGGATGGCCAGAATTCCCTCTCCGGTACAGCTAAGCATAGGACATGATGCTGTATCAAAGTTCTCCTTATTTGGTGAGGTACTCCGGCTGTTTTCGGTCGCCATTTTAAAGAGTCGACTTGGTCGGGTGGCGGCAAACTACATAGGCGTCTCAGACGGCATGGTTGGCAGTTGATATTGGCTTATCACTTGTAAACTGGCGCAGTAGCTGAACTTTTGCTGGCTGCGGTGGGTAACTCTCTGGGCCCCGTACAGGGGCGGCTGACGTTCGGCTAGAGTTGGCTGCTCCTGGGGCTGCTGGGCACTGGGTGTAGGCAGCATCGCTCGGTATATGGTGCTGGCGAGGCCCAGGCACACGGGCAGTCCAAGCCGGAGGCGGACGACAACTGGATACGCTGTCCCGCCAATCTTCTGGGGTGGCTCGAATACATGGTGTGAGGAGGGGACTGAGGAGTGAGACCTCTGCAGTCGGCGGGTGGCTTGTGCCTGATTCCGAGCGGAGGAAAGGCTGAAGGCCAACTGGGATGGGTTACTTGGCAATTGGTTGGCTGTAGGAGCCTTGATACCTTCTTATCGGCCCACTTTTAATGGCATGGGGTTAGATACTAAGGGTTATCGCAGCAAGCTAGAGTCAAGTGACAGAATTCCCTAGCTAGAGTACCCAGATGCAATAACGCCATGTTGCGTAAATCCTAGCGCTGCAACCAATGAATCTCACGCGGTGGATTGAGCGGGTTAACTAACTTGGGGTGGCGCTAAAGCTTCGTCGTTAGCCGTTCATAAGCTAACTGCCGGATCACACCTTCTCAGGACTGGCACTCCAACCGACGAATCTCACATGGTGAATGGAGTGAGTTAGCTGACTTGGATGGTCCAGTTGCTTCCTCGTGAAGTATACCTAGTAGACGGCTGTACTGTACTTGTGCGCCAAGTGCCTTTACACACTGGGCCCACAGTATGGGTGGCTGGAGAATCATGTGATGTTTTCCGACGTACATACTGCCCAGTTAAGGCAGCCCACAGTCCTCCTCTATTGTCGGAAACTGTTTGGCAAGACGTGTTCAACTGCCGCTCCCTTGGGGAAAAGCGTTTACAGGTGGGTTGAGAGGTATACATAACCTTTGGAATCAGAATGCAGTGTGTAGACTTAAACGTAATTACTTTCGAGAGAATAAACACAGTGACCTGTACTAACTCCTAGGCTTTCGTGGTTACCAAGCAACCAGTGGAACTTACATTAATTATAGGTGAAGGGGACCTGTTAAGCAAAGAGTAAGTCTAGAGCAACTAATATAGCAGTCTCGTAAAAACGACTCAAGCCCTACTGTCGCCGAGTATAGTCTTGAAGAGATAGGGGTAAGCACTCCCAAGTGGGTGGTAGAAGATCTGGTTGAGCCAGAGAGCTCTAGCACAGCAGTAGTAGGGCGAGCTGCTGGGTTGCCAAAGCAGACGAAGCCAATGAGATGACAACTCGACGTCAACTGGTGTTCTTGGGGCTCGTCCGGCCCTAAATAATGAACGGAGCCTTCCTTAGGGCCGTTCGGGCATCTTCGGCCGGCCGGCTGCTCCCTGCGTGGGTGGGGTCATCCCTTGCTGCGCTTTCTTGGCGAGGGTTGCTCTGTGATTGCAGGTGGTATCTGACGCTCGCTTAGAGGTAGGCCGGTTTTGTTCGGGTGGCTAGGCAGGGGCACACGATTGACGTGCGTATTTAGTGTTACTGGCAATGGCGTGTAGTAATCATCTTTGAGGCGTAGCAGTCTGGGTTTGATCTCCGGTGTGGGTGCCGTGGCATCCCACGGGCTGAGTTGAAGTAGTAGATTCATACAAGGTATACTGCCAGCTATGCGTCATGCATCAAAGTGAACATGCCAGACCTTCCAGCTCCCAAGAAAGGCATTCTGTTGATTGCACGACTTTATGACCTATGTGGATGGTTACCTCCTGTCATTGCAGCGTGCCAAATCTTGCTGCAGCTATTATGAACTCACGATCTGGGATGGAATGGGTCTGTGAGGGGGGATGTACTAGACCAGTGGAATAATTTCAAAGCATCTCTACCGCTGGTGTCTGAAGGGCAGGTTGCCAGATTCATAACAGTTCTCGATTCTGAGGTCCAGTTTTACGGGTTTTGTTACACCACAGAAAAGGAGTATACTGCAGTAATCTATGTGCATTGCGTTCAGAATGACGAAGCACTGGTGGCTAAGTCCAAGGTGGCACCATTGAAGACGTTAACAATTCCGAAACTGGAGCTCTGTGCTACACTGTTGTTAAGCAGGCTTTGGCAGCATGTCAGGAAGCTGTATGAATTAAAGGTTACTGACTTGGTGATGAATGCGTGGACAGACTGCACGGTGGTAATAGCATGGTTGAGACTATCGCCTCACACATTGAAAACGTTTGTGGCTAACAGGGTGGCAGAAGTCCAGGCTGTTTTGCCCCCCAGTGCGTGGAATAACATTCCATCGGAACAACCCAGCAGATATTGCTTCTAGAGGTTTTCTTCCTGATCAGCTGCTAAGTAATTCACTGTGGTTCACAGGTCTGGGTTGGTTGTGTCAGCCCATGGAGTGCTGGCCATCTGGTCAGTGTTGTGACCAGAGCACACTTCCCGAGTTTAAGTCCCCTTCAACTCAAGTTCTGGTGGTACATCAGGACAGCAAATGTGTCTCAGAAGATCCATTAGGAATACTGCAAAGGGTATCCTCACTGAAGAAACTTAAACATATCACTGCATGGGTCTTGCAGGCAAAAGTAACATTCCATCACTCATCTTTGCCAGTGGATGAATGCTTAAGTGTGGATGAGCTAGGCTACACTTAAATAAAAACTTGGATAAGATAGTGCAGCCATTTTGGTTTAAAGATGAAATTTCAGCACTGAGGAAAGGAGGATTGTGTCAGAAGGAAACACGACCATTGGCACGGTTTTTGGACTGGCAAGAAGTTGTCAGGGTGGGCAGCAGACTGCAATACGCCTCAGTCCCTGAGAACACTTAACATCCTATTCTTCTTCCAAAGAAGAGTAAGCTCTCTCAGTTGATTATCATGAACTGCCATGTTTCAAATACTACCCTGTATCTGGTTCATAGGGACTATTGGATCATCTCTGCTAGAGGTTTAATGTGCAGCCTACTTCATAAGTGCGTTCAGTATTTTAAAGCCAAGCCAATTACACCAGCACCCTTGATAGACTCGCTACCAAAAGTTCTGACAATGGCACAAACCTTGTGGGGGTACGGAACTATGCAACTACCTAAAGAAAGAGCATCAGACCTAGTTGCAATGAGGAAACTGACAAGAAATTATTGATTCTACTCTACAAGTGGCATTTCAGCCCTCCAGTGAGCCCCCATTTTGGTGGCTTTTAGGAAGCGGAAATTAAGAGCACGAAACAACACCTGAGGCGAGTTGTAGGCACCCATGTACTCACCCTTGAAGAACTCTGACAACATTGTTGGCAGTATTGAATTCACTTCCTTTGTGCACCCTTTCAGCAGACCTAAAGGAATATGATGTGCTGACTCCTGCTTATTTTCTTGTTGGAGAACCCCTGGTGGCATTGCCAGATCAGGACCTGACACAGTTTCCACTAAATCGTCTTGATAGATGGCAACTTGTAGCTCAGTTTCAGAAAAGAATCTGGAAGAGTTGGAGCATGGAGTATCTTCATGATCTTCAGCAGAGAGCCAAGTGGAACAAATCAGCCCCAAACGCACAAAAGGTATAGTTGGTGTGCTTCTGAATGACTCTACTAATCTACCACCTCTGAAATGGAAGACTGCTCGAGTCCCAGCTGTTCATCCAGGCCATGATGGAGTCGTTCGTGTTGTCTCACTCAGAACACCTCAAGGGGAGCTTACTCAATCGGTAACCAAGATTTGCCCTTTGCCAATTGACTAATGTTTCTTTAGTGATAAAGTGAACTTACATAACGTCAACTCAATTTTTTTGTGAAGGGGAAAAAAAAAAATATTGGCAGTGTTTAACAATTTGTTTATTTAACCAGGAAGTAGTTATTTTCGGTGGGCAGAATGTTTGGGCCTAGCTGTGTGTATATACTTTGGACCCATTTGTGTGTATATGTACTGTTCTTGCACTAAACTGTATATTCGAATTTGGTGCTTGTCCGCCATGTTGGAAAGACAGTACGAGCAAACATGGCGCTGGTAACTCTGTAAGTGAATCACACTCGTGGACATAATTAATGTTGGTTGTGAATTTTGTACTTACTTCACTGAATCAAGAACATTGAAGGGACTTTGTGATAAAAAAGAAAAAACTTCAGCAGCGCTTGGCTTCAGAAAGGTTGGAAGTAACCATGAATGGAATACATAAAGTTGTACAATTTAGGTAGTTTTTTAGACAAAATGAAGTGCCAGTATCAACAGAGGGAACCGATTACAAAACAAAGAATATTGCAAACAAACTTGAAATCTGTAACTACAGACCATAATGATGCATCTCACCTGTGACTGTGGAAATCTCATGGCAGATAAACCTCCATGATTACTGCCTCAGGTCTAATTTAGGTGCAAATTTCTCAGGACTTCTCATTTGAATAAAACTAGGCTACGTCATTATGTTAACTCAAGGGTGTGTATTTATCTAGTATTTTCCAAGACTCATCAAGAGTGGATGGGAAATACAATCTAATGTATAATTCATCGTAAATTTGAACATTGTAGTGCATCTCGACCTCTACAATTTAAAATGCTAATTCAGGAGGGGAAAAAAATTATATATGTGTGTGTGTGTGTATATTCAGTTCACTGAAAGATTTAATTAATGAATTTTTGAACTGCAATTTGCTGCTTTCAAAGCTTTACAAAGGCATATTTTGCATATTTTTGCAGTTTCGTGGTGAAACACCAAAGAGGGAAATTCCCTTTAAAACGCGGTGCCTGGCACCAAGGCACCGACATGTACCTAAACGGTCATCTTGAGTCTGCAATTGCTATCATCCAACAACACACAAAAACTAGTTATCTCTCACACTTCTTAGAGCAAAGATACAAGGAAAGCTCAAAAAATTCTCATTAAAAAACACACTACAGTAAACTCTCAATTATAATACCTTTCATGGTTCCCAGAAAAAAAGTTTTTATTTTGAGAGGGTCGCTATTTTAGGGGTCTTAGAAACGAGAGCTAACTTACGTACAACATGTACAAAATCATGGTTGTCTAGTAACAATTCCACTTTTTCTTGATTCTCGATACCGAAACCACTCTCGATTCCAAAAATCGCGATTCCTTTAGTTACAGACAATTACTTTACAGAACTAAATACTGTATAGCAGGGTGTGAAATTTAATTATTTAAACTAGGCCTACATTAGAAGTATTACTAATATAAATAATATTACACTTGAACAGTGGGAGCATATTCATATGAAAATCCAAAAAGTTCAAGAGGCATATGAGATAATATAAACAGGCATTGAAAACATACACCTTACCAAATAACCAAGTTGAAAAGTAACAAATGCTTATCACACTAAGATCAACTTTGAAACTCATAGATTTTTCTGTAAAATAACTAGCATACCGCAAAACTTTCGTCCATGCAGTTTATTCGAAAATAATTCGAAACCTCACTTGCCATGATAAATGTTCATAAACACATTAAATTATTTAAAAGTTTCCAAGAATAGCACAGTAAAAACAATCAAGTTAAAAAATATATATATTCGTCACATGCAACTGATAGGCACAATAATTGCAGGACGTAGATTCATAGTACTTAACAGGCTGGTGTTTACCATAAACAAAACATAGCGGGGCGGAATTGAGATTTGAGCACGGAAAATTTCGGGTGGGACTGATAATAAATTTTCCAGCGGGAAAAGGGCAAAAAATTCTCATTATTGCATCTACATATAAAGGTATTTCGCAAACATTTTATTTGGAAGACCTCGGAAATATTACAACGGTACAAATATAATTTCTTCTCGTTCCTTACCAAGTCATAACGTAAACAGTGAAGTGTGCACACGTAATTTATGACGTTGTGAATGAAGAAACGCCATATCAAAGCCACAAGAAGGGAAAGTGCAAATGTGAATATTCCACGAGTGGAATAAAAAGTTAGTTTCTGTTGCGTGCAAATTAATAAAGTGCTATGTTCTTTATATAAATCCTTTGCTGTAGAAACGTTGCAATCATCTGCTACGTGGTAGGTTTTTAAGGACTCTTTTTTTTTTATTCAAGCGTGTAAAGTATAGGTCACGCAAAAAGTGAGGCCGTGATCAAATTAGCACTTTTAGTTTACTGAAAGGTCACGCAACCTGAATTAGTCGACAAAATAATGACGTATTAGGTACATTAGTATTTATTTAATTTTTAGTGTGCAACAAAACTTGCTAAAATACTAAACTAACAAATCATGACCTTCTTCAAATAAGTGATTGTCGACGGTGACCGAACTGAAGCTCCTAAATACTAATATATTAAATGATGAATTCGAACACGCCAGGCATCATTTTATTTTCAGATTATTTCCGCATCTAATTTTTTCACGCACAAAATAATTTCCCAAGAGTGATTCAATTATTGGCATAAATCAAGTAATTTTAAACCGTTTTGGAGAGGTGATAGGTTATCTGTTTGTAGTAATTGGTTTTTAATGCTTCGACTCTTGATCTTCCGATTCTCGATTCCACGATTCTTCAAGAATCGAGGGTATCGAGGAATCAAATTTGACATCACTATGGTTGTCTTGGCTTCTGGTCTGGAGCCACATCACGTAGGATTTTCTAACCCACATTTTGCCGTGTTTTAGAGTAACCATCTTCAGGATCTTCAGATGCCCACTGCAAGGTATAGCAAAACGTCAAATACAGAAACCAAGAGGATGCTGTTACAGCCCGGAAACCAAGACAACCATTCATAGAATGGCAGTGAAAGCCTACGATTTTATAGGAACAAAATGAGTGTCACCAAACATTTGCATTGCTATTGTGTCTGCACCCTAAGCAGGGACTCACATGAGATGCAGACACGCCCACCAGGTGCCTGGGCTGCTCCGGAATGTTTGCTGCTCGGGACGCAGGCTGCGGGTTGTCTGGAGGGCTGCTGGAGCCCGACCGCGACTTCACAGACGTCTCGTAAGGAGCAAGGAACTGGCTGGTTTCGTTGGCAAACACTCTGGCGGCCAAACAGACAGCAATACAGCATGAATGACATCACAAGAATAATTACATACTAATTATTGATGCTGTAAAAACTAATGTGATCCAGATATTGGGGGATATTCAACACTTTAGATGTAAAAATGTTTTAGCTGTATTTCTTTATGCATTTTCACGAGTCTGTATGAAACACAGAACTATATAATCATATTATTTGAAAGAGATCAAAAACACAAGTACATACTCATAGGGTGGTATTCACGGATTAGGATTTTCACAGTTTGAGCAATTTTGATATCAAACTCTGAAAAATGTCGCTGCCCTCACCTGCACATATTTTAACGGTCACATTGACAGGTAAGCACCCAGTAAAGTTGGTAAAATTGGAAAGAAAGTAGTTCTCAGATCTTCCTCCCGCTAGTCACTTCTGGCGCTAATGTCTTAACATTGAATTTAAAATGTTACGTAAACATTTGCGAATACTGAAATTATTTATTTTTCCTCCTTGATTTTTTTTCTTTCAATGCATTAGTGATCAGACCCGTAGCAATGTTAATTTTATGGTGGAAGAATACAGAATGTGCATACAAGTAGATCTTCGGCAGGGTTTTTGAAATCGTGCTCAGTTTACTGTGAACACGGCCTACAGATACACACAAAGTCAGACGAACAACTCACTGTCCATAAGGATGTGTGGTCAAAACATTACACTGGCTGCGCCAACTTCTTCAGGCGGCAGTGATGGCCACCTGAAAAGGTTGGCCCAGTTAGCAAAACATCATGACCATGCATCCACATGGAAAATGTATTCATCTGACTGAGTGTGTGTATCCGCAAGGACTGCCTTGTGAGTACTGTACTTGCATTTCCTATCTCTTTTTAATACAGTAAAACCTCAATAATTCAAAATGCATAGGCCACAATTTTCCACTTCAAATTACATAATTCTGAATTATCTGCATTAGAAAAGAAAATAGTTCTTTTGGTCAATATGTTTTAACTCGGAGCATGCCTTTTCCCCCCTTGAAAATAAACATTGCTACAGTT